>QPKB01000007.1:36248750-36464051 GCA_003546025.1 Camphora micrantha
TGAAATCAATCTGGCAGTCATTTGACCGTTGAATGAGTGGTGAACTCACAAAATATCAATTTTGTTAGAATTTCTTGGAACTGCTTGTTTATTAAAACACCCCCGCCCCACCCTCTTCTTTTTTTTTTTCCGAGAAATGCTTGTTTATCTTAGGTTTTCTGTCATGCAGTTAAGATCTGACATTAGTAATGGAGCAATATATCTAACCTTAATTTTCTACATGGGTTCACACTCCACAGTTTAAATTCCTACACAACTTTTATTATGGTAGCCAATTAGTTTTGCTACATTTTATATACATATAATTCTCAAAAACTCCCCATTCGAAAAGGAGCATTTTTGCTCCTCTTTTCATATCCAAAGAAAGTTTGACACGTCATCATTCAATTCCACGTCTCAATGTCATTAAAATTGCATTTTATGTCTTCCTCTTATTTCTCCTAAAAATTGGATAAAGTTGTTTTGGGAAAGAGGTCACAAAGGAACAGTTTTTTCATAAGACATGAGGGCGATCCCCATAAAAGGTTGGTCATTTATTTTAATTGGTATAAAAATTTTTTATAAGTGGGCCGCACTAATGGGTGTCACACATTCCCTTAAAGAGATGCTTATCTCTTTGCTTTGAAAAAAAAAATTTAGGGCATGACATCTACTATAACGTTTTTAAATTTGATGATGGCCCACCATCGAGTTGATCCTACAAAATTCCAAAGACTGTTTTAATTTCTTGAATGGAGTGTAGTACACATGATCAATCATACGTTGAGATCAAAGTATATGCAATTGGGTTTTTATGACAATGAGAAAAAAACATGAAAATTACGTTGTAGCCTTATTGGTGAAAAGAGACAATAGGCACTTAAACTCCTTAAATCCTCTTCCTAAAAGTTAGCACATTAGATTAAATCGTTGCCTTTTAACATTAGTTAATGAGTAGTTATGAAAGCCTCTTATTGGTCAAGAAAAAGGGCATTCTTTTATAAGAAACTCATTGGGATTTTGTAGCACCATCTTCCTCTCTCTAGATGGGAGATGCTCGTATGAGAGATGCTCACCTTACTATGAGAGATAAGGTGGGGGCCTCACATCCATATCCAATGCCAACAACTTAAATGTAGGCCCACATCCTTATGTCTCATATAAGGTGAGAGATATCTCTCATACGAGTATCTCCATATAATGAAATATTCAAGAGAGAACTAGTTCTCACCTATTATATGAGAACTTTTTTTGCGGAGCCTAACTAGCAACCCATCCAAACCTAGCAACCAATAGGGAACCTCCCGATAATCATTAATCCCAAGGATTGGCACACATTTGAATGGACTAAACCGTTGGATCAAGGGTTGAATGTTTTTTTGAATATGAAGCCATTAAACTTGTGGGCCATTGATGAAGGGGTTAAGGGCATGAGTTTGGAATCAAACTTGATACTTGGGGTGGTCTCACATAGATTTTTCTATCCCCCCGGTCCCATCCCCAAATGGGGCCCACAATTGGGCCCAACAGAAAAGTTCTCATATAATATGTGAAAACTAGTTCTCACATGAATATTACTACCTCTTCTTCCAAACACACATCCCACACTGATGGATTTAATGGCTAGGATTGGTGATGTAGGGGGATAAGTAGGCCTGTCAATGGGATGGGTCGGGCCTGTGCTTGGGCTATCCAATCTTGTCCTAAATATTGAGCGGGCCAGCTGGAGGTTGTCTAATCCTAACCCTCAATTGAATGGGCCTACATCATATCTCGTCTCGTACGGGCACGGGTGGGGGCAGGGCTTTGCACAATCTTGAATATAAACTAAATAATCTCTAATTATTCATATGCTGCCATCAGACACCGGGTGTGAATCAGATTTTAAACCCTCCATTTTTCGGGGCTTGGGACCAACAATGCAATTTAACAAGCAACATGATGGAATTGGTTATTTTTTTTATTTTTTGCCGGTGAGAGTAGAAAATCAGAAAACCAATAGAAATTAGTATATACGTATTGTAGGTAAAGACTCAGTTGGACCCAAACAAATACCCACCACCTTTTCTGAATATTCTTCATTATCTATTCAATTTTAGCTACTTTGATAGGAATAAACATTTCTTAAAATCCTTAGAAATTTAATTATATTAAAAATGAAAGGTCCATAGTATCGATATGATAGTCGCGAATAAAAAAGTGTTGTGATAGTCACGAACACGAATGGTGGTGGGTATTAGTTTGGGTCGAATTGAGTCTTTACCTAGATTACTTAATTATATACCACAATGGCTCTAAAGTTAAATATACAATCAGGTTTGGGCCTATCTTTTGTAACTAAAAAGATAAGCTAGGGATTACACCTCTATTTCTTAGAACACCCAAAGGACATGACCCATGAAATAGCGTACGAGAGTTTGTCTTCGGCCTGATTGACAATCCGAACCTGAGCCCACAATCACGGACCAGTCCTGGAGTAGGTATAGATTTGGCTATCCAGAGCCTAAAATAATTAAGTTTAGGTAAGGCTAGGCCATTAATCCACCCAAATTCAACTCGTTTACATCCCTGGGCAAAACGTGAGGCCTTTTTTGGGTTGAAATGACTAGATTCACAATGCACTAATTTATGAACATTGGATACAAACTCTTGAAAAACATAGTTGAACTTTCAGGTCTGCCAAAAAGGGTGAATTTGGGTTTGGACTCACAAGTGCCGGCTAGTACTGCCGTACTGACCAGATAACAACTTTTGGGTCTGAATTCAAGTCCCAGGCTCAACACTGACATTGAGACTGGATCAAAGCTGGGTTAAGCCCATTCAATGCCAAGGGGGTTTCAGTCTTATATTATATGGTTGGTGAGATCCATGATCTAGGTCTCTGGCCTGATAAGGTTTTATATATTATATATGACTCTTAACCTTGGGTCGGTCTGAGTCTGACCTGTTGGGCCTCTCGGACAGTCTAATTATGAGATTCGACGTTCGGGCTTTAACAGATTCGAATGATCAGATAAGATCATATGCATGCATATATAGATAGGATGGAGCACTGTTTAATTAAGTTGAGATTTTAAGATGGGAAGATTGCTTATATATACATATACACACAGGAACTGCTCAAATTAAAGAAGACCGACCACTGTAGAAAGGCTTGCACTAGGAGGACATGCTCAAGTGCATCAAAGAGCATGCATTTTATTTACGAAATATTATTGGTGCCACTGCATATAGTCAAATCACAAGTTGAGCCAGAATGACTTCAATCAGAGCTTATGCAAGATGATTTGTGCACCATATTGAGGCTGGAGAGTAATAATAACGCAAGGAGCATGAGCATAGGAAGGTGATAGCTCAAATGAGAATCGCTGGAGAATCATGGACAAAGCTATCTTGGTTTCCAGCATGGTAAAGTTCTGCCCAATGCATACTTGCGGTCCCGTACCAAATGGAAGGAATGCAAGTTGATGGTTTGCTGCCTTGGCAAATCCTTCAGAGAATCTCTCGGGCTTGAATTCGTCCACATCTTCACCCCAAAGCTCAGGATCATGATGAATGAAGATTATTGGTATAGCAAGTTGTACTCCAGGTGGAATTGTGTATTCTCCAAGTTTCACTTCCTTGTAAGTGCGCCTGATAGGCATAACTCCAGGTGGGTACAATCGGAGAACCTCATATATAATCATCGTCATCTGAAATGGAAATCCAATGACTCTAAATTAATAAGATCACAGTCTCAGTCTCTCTTTGAACTACAATTTAGGATTACTTGTACAGGCACCTTTCCCCACATGAGTCGTCTATTTTCCCACATAAGCGGACTATCTTCCCCTCTGTGCGAGCTCTCTCTTGGGTGCTAATTAACCCCCTTAGCTAGGGTATCCAAAAAAAAAAAAAAAAAAAAAAAAAACAAGCACACTGAAAAGAGCAGAGAAAGGAAATACTTACAATCTTTAAACGGCTCAAGCCATTCAAGTCTGGTGTGTTTTTTCCAAAGACTCGCAAAACCTCTTCCCTTGCTTTCTCTTGCCAGTCTGGATGCATACTTAGCACAATCATCGTAAATGTGAGCAAACTTGCTGTGGTCTCATGTCTGGCAAAGAACAAAAGCTTGCACTCATCAATCACCTCATCAAATGTCAATCCCGTGCTCTCGGAGTAACCGTTTTCTTGAGATTGTTTCAAGTGAGCTTCAATCATCACGCTCAGTATATCTTCTTTAACGGCATCTCCCATCTTTACTGCCTTTTTCCTCTTCTCAATCATTTCTGTCAGGACGGTTGTTACTTCTGTATTAATCTCCTTCCTCCTGATGTTCTCTTTTGTTGGCAAATAGCTGTGAAAGAAGACATGTACAATGTTGGTGACAGCAGATCGAGCAATAGGGAATGAAACTTGCAAAAAAAAAAAAAAAAAGCAAAAAAACTATCATTTGATGCATCTTCCTTGTTATGGTTAATGCTTCTATGTATCTTCCTTGTCATTTCTGTTTTCATCTCCAGATAGATAGCTCAGTTGTTACAGAAATACAATATAAATATAATATTTGTGAGCTCGATCAACTCTCACGCTAAGAGAGTGAGTATTATTCCAAACACTGAGTCGTTCTTACTTCTGAGACCATCCCTTCGCCTATACCACTCAACACTGAGAATAAAAAGAGAGAAAAAAACGCACCTGAAACCTGGGATATGTATGGTCTGAGTGGCCTTCAAAACAAGCTGAGCTTGTTCTCTTTCGAGTCGGAATATCCGCATCCCTTCTTTATAGTTAGTAGAAAATCCTGTACGAGCGATGACGTCTGCTGTTGTCTGTAGTAGTTCCGGCCACGCATTAATTTCATGGGAGTGTTTAGAGCCAATCAGTTTCTCCCATTTGCTTACCAATTCACTCCAACAAGTAAACATCATAGGTACCATGATCTGTAGCAAAGCAGTAAAGAGAGAACTAGTCAATACCTTAGCAATGAACAATAAGGAATCAGTGTGCGAATCCAACTGGGAAAAGAAATTCAGTGAACCACAGTGTCCACCGAAAAGAGTTTTGTATTCTACGTATTGCATATATATATATATATATATAAATTCTTAAAAACACCCCATCTAAAATGGGGTGTTTTTGCCCCTTTAGACTTGTTCAATTAAATGATGCCACCTCGCCTTAATGATGCCACCTCATATTGATCAACTTATTTTGAATACACATATTTTTAGGAGATATTCTCACACCCCTAATTTCGGTCTCTTCTCTCTTTGTGGGCGTCTATGCCCATGCACATCAAGATGATACTCTCATTACATCATACACGTGCATACTATATCTTTTCTCTCAATATATATAGATTTTATATATAGAGAAAACAACATGGACAACTTCTATGATTAGCATGATGGTGTGTCATCATGGTTAGTAATGTCGGATCATATAGGGCTCACGTGTGGGCTGTATGATGATTGTCATCACAAGAAATCCAGGCGCTTCCCGGTAAGGGCTATGACATTTATTCATGTCATTGGGTATGAATTATTGACTCATTTCTCTATGTCATTTTATAATTTAGGGAGCAAGAGTAAAAAAAGTATATATAGATTAGTCGCAGTTTCATAGTGGTAGACTTATTCATTGGCAGGCAACTGGTTGCATCAAGACCTTAAATCACAAACCCAAATAGCATGGGAATATTATTTTCTTTATAGCATGGAGCATCACACGACGACTTTACTTTCCTTTTTCCATCATTTCTCTTCTTCCCTATGTGTAGTGTTTCAATAGGATATATAGAGAGACAAGATAAGTTATTATAATGAATGAACATGTGTATTAAAATCTTGAAAAAGGACGTAACAATTGAAGCGCGAGTTTTTTACTTTGCAAAATGTCACAGGTAGTTTTGTATTGCTGTCCATAACTACCTGGACTTCAATCGAGTGTCTACCTGAACCTACAATTACCAAAAAATAATCAACGATCGAAAATTGAATGGCAATATCATTGGCTAGGACTCTCACTGACCAATCCAAGCCAGCCTGGAATAGCTAATACAGTAAAACCCACCACGACTATTTGACTTGCTTTGAATATGGTATTCATGAAGCCAATTCCCCTTCACATTATAAGTTTCATGTTTACTTGTGTCTCATGCAGGACCAATAGGGTGCTTGCTATTGGGCAATGGTGGATTCCAACACTCAAAATCCGTATGTTTTGGAAACAAACCTTTAACTTCTTTGATGAATGCAGGGTTGTGAAATCCTTCTGTTCTGACCCATTTCTCGCCATCAAGGCCCACAAGCCTCGGGGAGGTTAACAAACAATTTTCTGGTGTCTTGGATTCCTGCGACGAACGGTGGCCCATTGCAAAGTGCGACCGTAAATGGGACGATGGACATAACTTCTCTTTACCGGGCTCAGGGTTCCATGTGGTTTCCACCCTTGAGCATGTTCCAAACCCAGTATAGAAGGTTTTGCCTGTGATTCCAATGGATAAAGTAAGTTACTATCGAGGATTGGCGTGATAGACAAACTTTGAAAAAAAAATTTAAATAGAGGATGCCTTGCTCATTAGTCAGCTTTGTGTTCTACTTTTCACTAAAGCTTGCTTGCAACTATTTCTTATGAAAAGAGCTTATGAAAATGCACATGCTCAATTAAGTGAAAATATAATCACTCAACCTTGTTTGCAACTGTATATTATGCGAAGATCTAATGAGAACTCACATGATTACTTGAGTGAAAATAAAAACTAAGGGGCCTTGGAGGGTATTCAAACGTGTATATATATATATATATATAGAGAGAGAGAGAGAGAGTTTTCTTGTAGCTTGGTCGTATATTTTTTTCCCTTTCTATTGTATTGGAGATTTGATCTAACACACTTTTACTCACACAACCATTTTCCTGTAGCTAAGTTATAATTAGGGACCATAGTTTGTTATTACTTCTAAAAATGAGTGTCCTACACTTTTATCGAAAAGGTATCCATCGAGTGACCATTCATGAACCTATGACGTTAGGTGACAAGGCCATGACGATATAGGTAATTTAAAAAAACTCATCACAACATGAATGGGAAATTGTTGGACGGATACAATCGAAAACACATGATTAAATCTAGTGCAAGATTAGAAAACTTGTGACTTGGATTTGACTTGTCTAGTGTAAGAAAGCTTGAATCGAAAACTTGACTCCCAACCTCGTGCATAATTACTTAAAAATAAATATTAATTGCTTAAAACTAGATCTACCTATCAAATGGTTTAAAGTGGGAATACCTAGCTAATTAAAATGAGATAACTCGACTGAGTTTCCCTTGTATTTGACTCGGTCTTTCATCAAAACGAGATGATTCGAGAAAGTACATAGTCAACTAGGAGAGTTTTTCAACCATAATCAAGTGTACTAAATAATATCATTACATGTAGGCGATCTTATGGCAGGGTGTATTCCAACTAGCACCACCGATCCTCAAGGAAAGGGCCATTGAGGTACCAAAGCTAATGAACTCATCATAGTGGGTTCCTACCTCGAGAGATGAGAGAAAGAGGGGACCTGAAGAAACACCTTTTTATACCAAAGCAACAACACTCTCTCATTAATGAGTATATTCGAATTTGAAGTGAAAGGAATTATGGACAGGTTGATCAAAGGTGCCTAGGATCTAGCATGTTGAGGCATGAGAGTTTATAATAACGCAAAGACACTGAGCATAGAGAGGGTGATAGCTCAACTGAGAATGCTGGAGATCAATGGCCCAAAGTAACTTGGCTTCCAGCATTGTAAAGTCTGCCTCAACTATTTGGGTCCCAGCCAAATGGAAAGAATGGCAGTGTATGTTTCCCGCCTTGGCAAATCCTCGAGAATCTGTCGGGGCTTGAATGTCCACATCTTCACCCCAAAGCTCAGGATCATGGTGAATGAAGATAAGTGTATAGAAGTTGTACTCCAGGTGAAGTGTGTATTCTCCAAGTTTCACTTCCTTGTAAGTGCGCCTGGATGGCAAAACTGCAGTGGTTACACACGGAGAACACTCAAATATAATCATCGTCACATCTTGAAAATGAAATCCAATTAGTATAAGGTCACAGTCTTACTTTGAATTACAATTTGCGGCGATTGCTGTGTATTTCCTTTTTACTTTCTCCAAAATTGCGGATCTTTTCCCATAACTTTATTGTTAATAACCAAGGATGGGTATTTTCTGTCAGTAAAACAAACCTGTTTGGATTACATGCATTAGAACGCGGTCAAGTTAAGACAAAACAAGAAGCAAAAAAAAGAGGGTTATGATTTATGAAATAGGTATGTAATTGGTAAACACCGGACATGACCATCGACATAAATTTCTGTAGGAAATGCCAACCTAAAGAGTCTTTAGCGCTCGGACGCTCCATCACTTGGCAAATGAATAATTCGTAGCCAAACTGAAAAGAGGTCAGAGGCGAGGAATGGCTCCTTACCCGAGTGGTAAGGATAAGGGCAGCGGTTCTCACCTGTCCAGGTTCGAACCCTGGGGTAATGCTGTCTCTTTTCACGTGTACGGCTCCTTTTCCACTTGTGCGGGCCTTCTTCCCGTGGGTGCGAGTTCCTTTTCCACATGAGTACTGGAATTATCTTTCTATGTCTGCGGCTTTTTGCTTGGGTCCTAAGTCCTAACCCTTGTGGTGGAGTCACAAAAAATATGGAAGAGCAGAGTGAAAGGAAGATACCTTACAATCTTTAAATGGTTCAAGCCATCCAAGTTGGTTTGTTTTTTTCCAAAGACTTGCCAAAACCTCTTCCCTTGCTTTCTCTTGCCAGTCTGGATGCATACTTAGCACAATCATTGTAAATGTTAGTAAAACTTGATGTGGTCTCATGTCCAGCAAAGAAGGAATAGCTTGCATCTTCAAGGCACTCTTTCAATGTCAATCCCAAGGCTCTTGGAGTCACCGCTTTGTTGAGATTCTTTCAAGGTAAGCTCCACCATCACGTCACGCATATCATCTCCAACGGCATCCCATCTCCATAGCCTTTTTTCTCTTCTAATCATGTCTGTCACCATGCTTTCCACTTCTATATTATCTCCTTCCTCCTAATATTGTCTTTTGTGGGCAAATAGCTGTGAAGAAGACATGACAATGTTGGTGACAGAGCAATATAGAAATGAAACTCGCAAAAAAACAGGATCATTTGGGTCTAGAGGTGTACAACGGGCCCATGCCGACCCATCTAGAGCTCCACCAGCTGTGACTGGCCGTGCCGTGCCTGGGTTTGCAGGTGCTGTCCAGGCGACGACCACAGCAAGAGCTATGCATTGCTGGCCCACGGGCGTTTTTTCTTCTTGTTTTAAATGTAAAATTTTATATTTAATGCAACATGTGATTTAGAAAAAAGTATCTTCCCAATGCTCACCTTTAATGGTAATTATAAATAGTAATAATTCTATATTGGGTTGGAGGAAGAAGTAGCTTCCGATCAATTAATATAAATTAAACATCTCGGGAAATATAATTTACATTTATATAAACAAATGCTAATACCCATATGAATTAATACCATCTTATGAAAGATAATTCCCATAATCCCATCTTACCCATAACAAAGGCCCATAACCCATTGACCGGGACACCGGGCTAGCCCTGCTTGGGTGAGGTAGCCCGTGTTGGGCTGGTCAACGTGCCAGGCTGTGGTGGGCCTAGGTGGCCCGTCCCAGTTTATACCTCTTTTTGGGTCTTTCAGTTTCCATTTCATGTTTCTCGAATATGGAATCATTAGTCTAAAATGAAAAATACAAGTGACAATTCAAAAAAAAAAAGACGCTATCAATGCATAGTTGGTCTCGTATTAAATTCCCTTTGCTAACTATTTCAATCAAAATATACTTCAAAACGTTAGTAGAGGTAGTAAAAATACTTTTCAATACTCCTCCTTGGGTGGAACCCGATCGGTCCACTTTTGGCAACGCGTACATTTTTTTCAATATTGAGTCGTTCCTCCTTGGATTTAAAGTATGACTAGTTCGTTCTGATATTATATTGAGTTTCGCTTTGCTAATTCATTCTCTACCAAAACCTTAATGAAGGCAACAAAAAATACTATTTAAAATGTGTACCAAACTTTAATAGATGGATGAGATACACCTCTTTTACTCAGGTTCAATAATGCATGTTGGCCTTCTTCTCAAAGCGTAGTTAGTTGAAAACCTCAAATGAAATTTCGCTTCTCCGCTTTCAATCATGCAGTTCACAGCCCTAGCCACATCTAGCTACGTAAACTTAATTAGTCTGGTGAATATAGTATCCATACTGCCAACTCTTGACATACCTAACTATCCATGGTGATGCCACTCAATTTGTAATCATGTAAATACGATGTCAAGCACAATTATGGTCAACTATAGTTTAGTACACCTGAGGGCCTATTTGTTTGCATAAAATATAAAGGAATTTATGGTGAATGAGTTTTATTGAAGAATTATTAAAGAGGCGAAAAGACAAACAATTTATAGGTGAGGGGTGGAAGGATATAAACAGGGGCGGAACTAGAATTTGACATTGGGGGTCCATTGTGATAAAAGAAATTCTATGGGCGAGCCCATTGCCAAAAATGGATTGAAATTTTAATTAATTCTAAAGGGCCTTTTTTTTTTTCTTGCAAATTTTCTTTATTTCTTTTGGGGGTGGGGGGCCGTAATGCATATCCAGCGCCTGGCCCAATTTTATAACACCTGTAAAAGCTAGGCCCGAGCTCGACCATTTAATCAATTGAGCCGGGCTGAAGCGAGCTTTTTTTCGATTTTATGGGCATTCTAGCAATTTTTTTGGATTGATTAATAAATGCCAAGTGTTACTTACATGATCTAGGTAGGCCGGTGTTATGGGCTTTCCTATCACTATGATAAAGTGTGCCCCATTATTATAATCGGACCCTAATTCACCGATATTAGACCAAGCCTTTACTCGGCCATAAGCTGGCTAGGCCCTGATACAGGCTCATGGCTGCCTTTCTAGCACTCAGAGTTACGAAACCCTTAACATTCAGTGTAATCATGCATGTCAATACATCCATCAGCCATGATTCACATTTTTAGCTGTATCAAATTATGGTATTCTGTGCTACCTTACAAGGACTCTTCATCATGGCATTTATTGCGTATATCTTGATAATCCTCTATTCTATTCTTAACTGGTTTTGATGATGTTGGATACTGGATGGATGTCTAACTACTTGATGGTCCCACTACCGATTATTATATAATATTTAAGGGTAATATAAGCAGCAATTATATCTCATGGAGTGCTAAAGAAAAAAAAACCTATTGTTGCTACGCTCAAGCATATTGGATTGAATATCAATAGTGGATGGCTTACGAGAACTTTAGAATTCACCTTTCATACTTTTATATTACGAGATATACAATTAGGTTTTCCTATCATTGGACCAACCATCACACAGTTGATTTGTTTTTATGAAATTATCATTAGTCGGCTACTCCATCTCACATTTGCTATCAAATTTGGTGTTTCAATACTCATACCAAAAACCCATGAAAATTAATTATCATTCTTTCGGAGAATGGCAAGAAAGCTAACACTGAGATAACCTTATGATAATTTGGGGTGACAATTTGTCTCATCTACAAATCTAAGTGTTGATAATATTCTTTTTTTTTTTACCACCAATTTTTTGTCTTATGGAAATAACCACTATTTTCTAGAAAATTGTAGAGCCTTCGAAGGAAGGCCAAGCTCTACCTTAACGTAGCCTCTCTCTTCTTCTCTCTTTCGGATGATAGATTGAGCCTTTTTCTTGGCAGGCCTTCACTCTACTCTAGAGTTTTTGGCAGATATTCTTAGGGTGTCCCATCTCAGCTTATTAGCGATTATTCATCTCTTGGGTATTTTTTCTCTTTCTTTCTCTTGTTTCTTTTCATCTTCTATTTCACTACTTTAGTAAAGTTTCCGTTGTGGTAGTTTAATTCGTATTGGGTCTTTAAAGCCTTTGCATATCTTTCTTTCTTTTCAATACAAACTTCCTTAGAGCACATAAAAAAAAAAAAAAAGTGGTTGATATATTTACCAAGGCTCTTCCTTCGACAATAATTCCTGTTGCTTCAAACCCAAACTGGGTTTTTAGCCACTCCATGTCCAATTTGAGGTGTCGTGTGAAGACTGATGCCTGACCTAATTAATCCAACTAGGCTCAAGCTTCAGTTAGCTCAGCCTAAATGCTTCTATGTAATCTTCATTTTTATTTCTGTTTTCATCTACACATAGATAGTTCAGTTGTAACAGAAATCACAGTATAAATAAATTATTTGTGAGCTCGACTGATAATTATCCAGACACTGAGTCGTTCTTATTTTTAAGACATCCCTTCTGCCTATTCCACTAACCATGCACTGAGAAGAAAAAGAGAGAGAGAGAGGAGAGCAGAGAGAGAGAGAGAGAGATGTGCACCTGAAACCTGGACATATATCGGTCTGAGTGGCTTTATAAACAAGCTCAGCTTGTTTCTCTTTTGAAGATGAATATCCGCATCCCGTCTTTATAGTTGTAGAAAATCCTGTCCGAGCAATGACATCTGCTGTTGCATCTTGTAGTTCCGGCCTACACATCGATTTCACTGGTTTTTTAGAACCAATCAGCTTCTTCCATTTTGCTCATCAATTCACTCAACAGGTAAACATACACAGGTATCATGCGCTGTAACAAAGCAGCAAAGAGAGAACCATAAATACCTTAGCAATGATACAATAAAAAAAATGACACCAAACCCAGTTGAACCGCAATGGTTCACCAAAAGAGTTTGTATTCTACGTATGGCCATTTTGGCACACACTAAACAAGTACATCACGTGAGCTTGCCCACGCATCAAAGTGATCGAGATCTAATTTAATTTCTGGGTTCTGAATGGCAACCCATCTTGAAATAAAGGACTTGGATGTTGCATAATCTCTTATCATCTATTCCTCACGTCCACCCCAAATGTTAATAGTGTCTCACATAGGGAAGCCAGTGAAACAATTTTTGACATAACCAATATTGTCTAATGTGCAGATACAGAACTTTTGTTGTAGCCCTTGTGGGAAGCGTGTAATTGCGATCCACAATCAATCATGTCACATAAGAAGAGAGAAAGAAATATACAGAGATTTTATGTTGGTGGCAAGAGTGTTATGTCCACGGAATAAAAAACTCAACTTCCCTTAATTAGGTCTAATCTGGCTCAAACATCGTTCGACTCCTAGAGGAGAGAGAGAGCTCTCGACCTGCTCTCACAGAGTCCAGGATTACAAATTACATCATATATATAATCTACACTTTATTTTGACCCCCTAAAATGCCCCAGTACAATTACCAAAAATTCCTATGATCCTGAACTCAGTCATTGGCCAACCAATGGACTAATCCCATCAATCTGGAATACACAGACATAAACCCAACTCTTTTGACTTACTTGAATATCGTATCAAGAGAAATTCCCTCTTATTGAGTTCATGTTTTTTTGTTCTTCATGCCAGGTAAGGTGTGCTTTGTGGGTGGTTCCCAACATAACCTCTGTGTTGTAGAACATACAACCTTTAATTTTCTCTGATGGAATGAGGTTGAGAATCCTTCTATATCTAACCCATTTCTCCACCGTCATAGGCCCACAAGCCCGTTAACATAAACTTCTTGTGTGGGCGCTGCTCTGGCCTTGCGAAGTGACCAAATTGGTGGACATAACTTCTCTTACCAACTCGGGTCCATGAGTTTCAGCCTGGACAAGTTCCAACCCAAGTTAGAAGTTTTGCCTGCGATTCCAATGGGCTAAAGTTCAGACTAACGAGGATGGAAGTAGATAAGCTTTGAAACAAATTTGAAAAGAAGACCTCCCTGGAAGAGATACTTTGCTCAATTATAGTCAGACTTGTGTTCTACATTTTACTAAAACTTGCTTGCAACTGTATCTCATGCAAAGAGCCTTATGGAAACCCACATGATCAAATTAAGTGTGAGAATATAATCACTTCAACCTTGTTTGCAACTGTATATTATGCGAAGATCTAAGAGAACTCACATGATTGCTTGAGTGAGAATAAAATTTAAGGGGCCTTGAGAGAGTATTCACACACACACACACATATATGTATATTATAATATATGGAGAGAGAAACAGAGTAATAGGAAGACTTCTGTAGCTTGGTAATACATTTTTGTTTTACCTTTTTGTTGCATAAGGGATTTGAAACTCACACATCATCTTCTAACTAGATAAGGCATAATTAAGGACCATAGTTTCTTATTGTTTCTTAAAAGGAGTATCCTTCACTTTGTTGAAAAGTATATACATCTAAGCAATCATTCATGAACCTATGATGTTATGTGACAAGGCCATGACGATATAGGTAACTTAAACAAGATCATCACAACATGAGTGGAAAGTTGTTGGACGATCCAATTGTAAAGACATGATTAAAATCCAGTGTAAGATTGGAAAACTCGTGACTCAGACTCAGGAGAGTAATGTTTTCTAAAATAATTATAAAATATTTAAAAATAAACTCATTACTTATAAAATATAAATATACATTTATTTATTTGCATTCATGATACTCAATTCAAAACTAATAAATTTATCTATGCAAGAAAAGTATGACAATAAAGAAAATAAAGAAAAATATTGTATATTACATAATTTTTTACTCTAGACATTGATGTAAAAGATCAAATATAGGTTTTAAATTTACATTCTAGTCATCATTTTTAAACTGCCAACTCCAAACTTCATGCATTATACTTTAAAATAAATATTAATTACTTAAATTAGATCTACCTATCAAATTGTTTCAAAATATGAATAACTAATTAAAATGAGATTGACTCGGCCTAGTCTCCCCTGTATTTGATTCGGTCTTTCATCAAAATGAGATGACTTGGGAGAGTAAAGAGTCCACTCGGATCGTTTTCCCAACCATGATCGAGTGCACTAAATAATATTGTTACATGCAATCAATCTTATGGCGGGGTGTTTTCCAATTTAGCTACACTGATTCCAAGGAAAGGGCCATGAGGTACAAGCTAATTGAAACTCATCATAAGTGAGCTTCCACCACAAAAGATGAGAGAACCTCAAGAAACACCATCACCAACACCAACACCAACAACACTTTCCACTTGCAACCAAAGAGAGAGGAAATTAGATAGGTTGAGTCAAGGGTACGTAGCCAAGATCTAATTAGACTTTGGGTCATGTCCTTGGGATATTCGAGTAAACAGCAATCTAATGGATGCAAAGAGGTTGGTAACCATTTTTTTTTTTTTAAATTAAGTAAATACAAGATTTCCTGGGTCAGGTCCTTGAGATAATTGGAACAAGGAAGCAGACTCAATAGTAAAGGGCAGGAGTACTAGGACATTATATGGTTGCCAACAAGATCTAACTTTGCAATCCATTTCTTGCTTGCTGCCTTTGGTAGTCCATGTTCTTGATAGACTGATTTTGGCACTTCTTACTATATTTTTAATAATCATTTCATTGTTGCTTCTCAAAAGAAAGAAAAAAGAAAACAATAATAATCTGAATAACCATTAAATTGTGAATCAGACAAGTATTTTTTTAATTAAGTGCCTCTCCAAATACAATATGGGTTCGATCCCTTTAGCATTTTTTCTCTACGTTCTTTTCTAATAAAAGCACTTCATAATAAGTTGACGAGCCAATGCAACAGAAAACACCCCAAAGGCAAACAAAGAAGAAATAATATGCAAAGCAACCTCTTCCAGGATGGTAATCTGGGATCAAAACCACTACCCATTCAGTATGAAGTCTCAAAGACCAAACTTGCTTCAAAATTATCACATTTCACACTTCACTAAAATTGGTTCATACAAGGTATAACTGATTTCTCAGAACAATGCCTACTCATACATGTACATTGTCAAGTCCAGCTAGCCAATACAGCCAAAAGCTTAAGCTGTTAGGACACGGCAGACCAATCTACTTAACACCCGCTTTCCCCCGAATGGGACACCACCATTCGAAATTCGCAACCCACACGTGCCTACCCACGTGATATGTGTCTGCCCATGTGACCTGGGGGAACAAAACCTTCCAGGGTTTGAACTCAAGACCTGGCATGGCTCTAATACCATGTAAAGTCTCGCTAGCTAGGACGCAGAAGACCAATCTACTTAACAACATATGGTGCTACTTAAGTAACAAAATACTCTTCCGCCCCAAAAAAGAAGCGGCTTATGCTCTTTTAGCTCCAAGACATTTCAGTAGCAGAGAAAAATATTTTTTGATTTCTTTGTACTATAAGAAATCCCTGACATAAGGACCTCTCTGCTCCGAAAATGGCCAGAAATGAAACAGAGTCATAAAAACACAAATGCAGGCATGTACTTAGTATGCAATAATTTTAAAGCAAATTATAGGAAATCACTTTAGCTTATTAATAAGTACTCACTGTTTTGAGGTTTTTATTCAAGGTTTTGAGGTCATCAGCAACTGCTTCCAACAAAGAAGATATCGAGATAGGACTACTAGACTTCGATTTATCCTCCAGTGTGGCAGCATCTAGAACATCTGCAGAATACCCATCAGAGAAATCCAAGAGAAAAAAAAAAAAAAAACAAATTCTATAACTATATCAGCAATTGAGTCTCCGCAAGCAGAACTCACCATTGAGCACTGTATCAGGAATCTGGGCCGAACAAACTCCACTTCTAGCAACCTTTCCCCTGCACGACATCCTCTCTGGCCGACGACCCCACCTCCCATACTTCCTATCCCAAGACCCAACAAGAGATATCCCCCCTCTGCTAGAAGAACACCCACAACCAATCCAATCCAATCCCATTCTGCTAAGTTCGACATTTGGGTATGTCAATGACAACATCATTCAAAATACCCAGAACCTAGAAACACTCACACAATCACCTAAACCCAGCAAAACCCAAATCTTCAATTGACCCCCCAAATCAAAAACACGCTAACACACTCATATCTCAAACACCCAGAAACTGATTCCTACGCAGACATGAAATAGACAGCATTAACATAAGAGTTCCATAGTTGTATCAGCAACCCCAGGTGACTTGAGTTGTAGCTAGCAAAGAAAAGCATGTGGAGAGAAGAAAACGGCCTGTGGGAAGTGTTACAAGTACCTTTATGATAGAGAGAAGCCTTCTGTGGTGTCTCCATGAGGTCCACAGGAAGTGTTCTGCTTTGGGTTCTTATTATCATGTGGAGAGACGTGGGAGAGTAGTTTTTTGAGGTAGATTGATGGTTTAAGGGAGGAGAGGGGTGAAAGCAAGGACAAAGGGGCAGGGCCCATTTATCCGAGAGATGGAAGATGGGTGGTCAAGCAACAGCCAGGTAATTGCCGTAAGGAATCAGGACGGCAACAGAATCTAGCTTTGCACGGATCAGATCTTTTCCACGAATTGTACCTGATGCAAGAAGGACAGTAAAAGTAAAGCAGAGAGAAATAATAGGTTTAATGTGTTTTAACTTTTAAGTGGGATTCTGATTCAGTAGTTTGGAGAGATCTTGTTGCAGAAGGAAATGAAATGGACAGAAGTCAGTAATAATCTAATTGGGTGTGATCTGAATTCGAAAGCACAACTGAGTCCAGCAAACCAATTTACTACTGTTTGGGGTTGGTTAGGTTTAAGATAATTGGTGTGCTTTTACATTCTCTGTATGATCCCAAACAAATTGTTTGGTCCTTGGGACACATGGACTTGAATGTAGACACTAATTGGAACAAGTTTAGGGAACTCAAAATGAGTAATCGGTCAGGTGAATTTCAAAGTTGAATTCATTTTGGAGTTTTTAACCAGGGTTTTGACTCAAATGAAGATGAGAGAGAGAGGGGGGGAGGGAGATATTACAATTGTTCCAAGCAAAATTTCTTGCTCTACTAAGAATATTCGGCCACAAACCATCTGCATCTATGTAAACATTTTACATGAGGCCTACTTGGATGCATATTACTTAGTGAGATTTGAGTCATGTAAATTAGGGGGGCAACCCATAGGGTGGTGATTAGACGATCAAAACAACTCATTGAAGGCCTCAAAGTTTAACGGTTTTATTAGTGGCATTAGGTAGTTTTATGAATGCTTGATCCACTGCAGACCATTGATAACGGGCCCGTCCCTAGCATCTTGATCTAGTGTAGCCAGAAAAAAAAAAAAAAAAAAAACAAGATCTTGGTCCATTTAGGGGATTATTTATAGACACACAAGGGCAAGTTTTATAGTAAATTCTCGAATCATTAGGTGGTAATTCATCAATAGGGAAAAAGAAAGGTGTCATACTAGGGGAAAAAAGTTAAAAACCTTGATGAGCATAGTGATCTTTGAAACGGAAAGAGCAGAGCGCAGATTCTAGTAAAAAATAGTTTGACCACTGGTCAAAAGGGCTTTTGAACATTTACAGAAAAGTAAAATTGTAATATATATATATATATATATATCAATTTATGAGGGGTTTTAAAAAATAGGCAAAACAGACGGGGTATATGGAAAAAAACTAAAAATATTTCCTTTTAAGAAGGTCAACATTTCCAGATTTTGAGTCCTACAGACGCTAGTAGATTAAAATGATCATATTCCCACATAATATGAAAAGAAAGATACAAAATATAAATACAGTTACATATGATCTCTTTAACCCAAAATGTGAGCAAAGAAAGTAAATTTTTTACATGTGCATGCATGCATACAGCTCTTCCCCCTCTTTAAGGCTCTCCCTTTTTTTATCCCCCACCCTAGACTGCCTTCCTCATTTCACTTCAAACTTCTCTGATGCATTCTTTGAATCCCCACAACACAAGTGATAATACATTGAACTTGAGGGAAAGGCGGTTCAGTTAGTGGATAAGCTGCATTGGTCAAGAACGATTTGGTAGGAGCCATCAGCGTCATCTGATGAGCATGCATGGCAGTTCATGATTCGGGTGCTCTTCATTCTGCATACACTGTGTTATTCAACTCCCATCAGTTAAAATCCAAGCTACAATTAATCCATTTTTCAGCTGGGAAAATTATGAATCCAATGCAGCAAGTGTAGTTAACTGAGTGACAATGAATTGCGTTTGATCTTCTTGAACTCGGCATTAATTACAGTTTGGAAAGAGGAGGTGAAAACATCATGTTTACCAATAATCATTGCATGAACACAATCCATCCTTGAAATGGTGAAATCTAATCCGGTCCCTCACAATGATTTCTCGATCATAAACCTTGGAGATAAATTTTGTTGCCTGATGGCAATCCCCACATACACGTAAGTTCTTGACTATTCTAATTGTGGTTCCATGTGCTGTGTTGATCAACCCGAAAGCAATGGCTAACCTCTCACTGTGTCTTGATAAAGCAGTTTCCTTGTCTTCCTCATCGAGATCAAGCAACACTTCTCGGACTTCCGGAACATACCCAGCAATCTTCAACTTAATAGCCATCTCATCCAAAAATGAATAAATTTGCTTAGTCTGAGGATGTGATCGATCACCCACAAGGAACTGATGAAACATTCCGTTTAATTCAATGGAACTGCAACCTGGTGCTTTCTTCATACCACTGATTTCAATTTTATTTCTCTGACTCACTGCGTCATTCCATCTCCCAACATCAGAATACATGTTAGCCAACAGAAGATGACAACCCACAAGATTAGGTTTCAATTCTCTAATGAGTTTCCCTATCTTCTCCCCCATTTCTATATCTCCATGAATTCGACAGGCACCTAACAAAGCCCCCCATATGACAGCATCTGGAGGCATAGGCATAGTTAGTATTAATTCTTCTGCCTCCCTTAGATATCCGGCACGGCCAAAAAGATCCACCATGCACCCATAATGCTCGATTTTGGGTTCCACGCCATGCACACAACTCATTGATTTAAAGTATAGGCGTCCCTCGTCTACCAATAATCCATGACTACAGGCATTAAGTAACGCAACGAATGTGACATGATCAGTTGCTACGTTTGTGAGTTTCATTTGTTCAAAAAGATTAATGGCTTCCTTGGATAGCCCATGCATGGCAAGCCCACCAATCATGGCATTCCAAGGCCAGACTTTTTGGGTGGGACCATGCTCATCAAAGAAAATCTTCGATGCAAATTTTATCTCTCCACACTTAGCATACATATCTATGAGGCTGGCAAGTAGTCGCTCATTTATCATGATCCCGGCCTTCTCTATGTAGACATGAATCCATCTCCCTTGATCCAAAGCTACTAGATTAGCGCATGCTGCAAGAGCACTTGCGAGTGTGAACTCATTTGGCATGGCACCTGCAAGCTGCATCTCACGAAACCATGGATCAAAAAAAAGGCCGATACCGGTTCGTTTCGGCCGATACGAACCGGTATCGGCCGATACCGATCAGATATCTCGATGAGATATCGGATCGGGTAAATATCGTCAAAATCTCGGCCGATATCGGCCGAGATTTTGAATATATCAGATTTAACGATATCTCGGCCGATATTTTCAAAATATCGGCCGAGATGCTTTAAAACCTTTTTTTTTTCTTTTTTTTCCCCATCTTCATCTTCTTCTCCTCTCTTCTCATCTTCTTACTACCTATACCAGCAGCCCCTCTCCTTCACACATCCCCTTGCATTTTTGAAATTCCACTTCTATTTTTGAAGAAAAAATTATCTAAGGTAAGAGAAAATCAAGTTAAAGTATTTTTTTTATGTTATTTTTTTTTTAGATGAAATTATAGATCATTTGGGTATGTTACTTTTGTAGTTATGTTGTTTTCTTCATTTAGAAGTTAGATCTACATACTTTCATGCTAGATCTACTCATACACATGATTTTGAACTTTTTTTTTTTCATTTTTTTTGTTTATTTTCGGATTTTTTAATATTTGAATTATAATACATAATTTTTTGGGGATTTCATCATAAATATGTTCTTTTAATGATTCATGGTCATTATATGATGTGTAAATGATTGATCTACATACTTTCATGTTAGATCTATAGATTTAGGATTTTGAAAATGATTTTATTAAAAAAAAAAAATTTCTAAAAATAATTGTTGTTAGTTGTTACTTGTTACTATGTTAGCATATTTGTGATTCCAAAGGCTTAATGGCTTATTAATAGTGTGTAGATGATAGATCTACATCTACTCATACTCATAAACATAATTTAAATTTTTATTTTAATTATTTTATTTTCGGATTTTTTAATATTTAAATTGATCGTGATCATCAATAATGGCTGCATTATATGAAATACTGGAAAAGACAGCGAACTGCGACACAAACAGGACTTATAACTTAAGGTGACCGAGATTTTGATTTATTGCTATTACTAATGGAAAAAAATATTGTTTTCCAGCATTTTCTAATATTCTGGATTTTTTGGATATTTTTGCGAATTTTTTTGGATTAAAAAACAAATTCGCACCGCGATGACCGCGACGGACCGATATCCGCGACCGATACCGATATCATATCGGTTTTTCGGCCCAGCCGATACCGCGGCCGAGACCGAGATTTTAAACCATGCACGAAACAGCTCCATAGCTTCCATGAAGCATCCCACCTGACCAAAACTAGTGATATTTTGAGGAATTACATGACAGGAAATTGCATATCAATGCAACAAACTAGATATAATCTTTTAAATGAACTTCAGTACACTGCTTCATGTCAGCACAAGAAAGAAAATTGAAAAGCAGTAGACAATTTGCATTTAGAGTGGTTCCTTAGTGAACAAAGAACAGGAATCCATCTAGGGAAAAATAAATAAAAGAAGTGGTATAATACAATCATGTTTGACCCAAGGAAACAGCTATTTTGTTGGACCAGAATATGGTAGAGGTGATCTACCTTTTATTATGTAACCAGTTGAACTGTTGGGCTATCAAGGAATGGACCATGAACCAATGCACTCCTATCAGATCATTCAGTCTAATGGGGAAGATTTTTGGGGTATCTTTCAATCTATCAAGGGCTCACCCTATAAGCATTCAGTTTTTAAAAAAAAAAAAAAAAAAAAAACCTGTTTTGTTCACTCAAATGATTGTTTAAACTTTAAACATCCATATAAATATACAATAGAAAACAAACAATCACTTCATAGAGCAACATGGGGTCAAAAAATGTGTTACATTTTTGTCAAAGAAAATTACTGTTTTTCATTGTAACCTAAAGATGATGATGTTTCCCAATTCACATATCTCAAGTTTAACCTAAATCTTCTTAAAAATCTCCATTTCATATTTTCATTTAATTGAATTTTTATATTTGAATATTATGATTCTTTCTAATTTTCCAAATCTCCTTTTTACGAACCAAACTTAATATGGAAACTTACCTATACTAACTAATTGTCCAAAGCTCCCTTTTATGAACAAAACTCAATATGGAAAGTCAGCTAAACTAACTACCATAAAACTTTTAAAAACAATAGATATAGAGTGCAATGGGTCCCTACTTCTCAAGAAGGTACACCATATGAACATGATGTCCTCACACGAATAATAGCTGGTACTCATATCACTCAAATTCAATTGAGGTCAACCTTTGAATAAGACAACTAAAATTCAAATGGTGAACATCACTTGATCAATGTGCGATGTTTGGACAAACTACAATTCATGAGGCTTTTGTTTTAATTCAACACCTTGAAAAATAAAAGACCCCACAATACAGTTAGCATATTTCAATGCAATAAAAGAACACACTAAGATGAGCCAGCATACCTGCACACATCCACCAATCATGGTGCTCCAAGAGACAACATCCCTTTGAGGCATATCATCAAACAATTCTCTAGCCATCTCCAAATCACCCAATCCCACATACCCACCAATCAACGAGTTCCAAGAGAACATGTCCAACTCAACACTCCAATCAAACACCCGCCTCGCATCGCCAATCGACCCCTGACTCGCATACATTCGAATCAACACATTACTAACAAAAACGCTCGTCTCGAACCCACGTCTGATCGCGTGGACTCGTACTTCTTCGCCCTCCAAAACACCCAACCCATAACAACACGAATTGAGGACGAAAACGAAGGTGTATCGGTTGGGTTGATGGCACGAATGGCGGAGCAAAGACCGGAAGAGGAGAAGAGAAATGTGGGAGGAATGGGTTGTGGGAGCATGGGCTTGGATGAGGGTATTGTAGATGAAGAGGTCTGGAAGAGGAATTTGGTCGAACACCTGGTGGGCATACGAGAGGGAGGCGAATTTTTGAAGAGCAAGCACTTTGATAAGCCTGCTTGCAGGAAAGGCGTGTAGAATAAGGCCTGTGGTGATCATCTGGGCATGGGTTTGCTTGATCTGGTCCATTGATTTGCAGGAATCAGCGATGGAGATAAGTTGGTGGTGAGCATCGGACGGTGGATGGATCCTCTTTGTAGAAGCCAACAAGGTCGAGAAACGCTTCATCTATTTTTTACTTCTCAGTCCTACTGCATGCAGGGCAAAATAGAATCATATAATACATTGCATGCTCGGGCCATGATGGAAGTTAACGGGTTGGGTTGGGGCCTTTTTTAGATCCGAGCCCATATCTGAGTTTCCAAATCCCGCACCGGAGTTGTTGGGCTGGGTCGCGGTAATGAAGAGCTCGTAATGCTCGAGGGCCCGATCGTAAGTATAAGGCGGGCCTGATTGAAAGCAAGCGATCGAGTTGGTGGCTTTGGGCCCATGATGATGACCTCTTAATGAAGAGAATGGCTGCAAACCTTTGAGGGTTCGAAATTCGAACAACTAGCATGGGCCTATGGTAACTTTGATTATGGGCGTGTTTGTTTGTATTAGAATACATATGAGTTCACGGTCAAATGAGCTACACTAAAAGATTATTAAAGTGGTGAAGTGTGAATGCTAAATAATAATAAGGGGATTTAACGGGAAAAACCCTCTTAAACAGGCTATTAATGAATTTAGCTCCAATAGAAAAGGCCAGACAGAATAGGCCCTTAATTGATGTTTCTCTTCTTCTTCTTTTTTGTCTTTTAGCGCTATAGTCGATATCGACGCTCGCCCGAACCTTCATTCATCTCTTCCTCTCTCTCTTGTTCTCTACAACTAATCTCAAATCACAATATTTGAGAAGGAGGAAGAAGGAAAGAGAAAGCTGGTGGGTGTGTGCAGGGCTGTGGCCTGTGAGGGCGAAGTGCAGCAGTGAAGGAGGGGGAAAAGAGAAAAGAAGAGGAGGAAAGAAAGAGAAAAAAAAGGAAAGAGAGGGAGAAGGAAGGAAGAAAGAAAGGACGTGAGCACTGACGTGGAGTGCAGTGGGTGGCAAATAGCAGTGCATGGAGAAAGGAGAAGAAGAGGGGGAAGGAAGAAAGAAAGAAAGAAAGGAAAAAGGAGAAGAGCCATCTCGGTGGGGTATGCAGGTGGGTGTGTGGTGGCCCATCACGGCTCATCTCTTTCATCTCATCTTCACCATCCCAGGACGCAGACGGCAGACCTCTCCCTCCTTCTCCTTTGTCCTCTCCGGCCAGCCAACCCACCACTCCTTCATCCTTTCCATCTCCCTGCCATCAAACTCCATCTCACCCTATTGTAGCCCTCACGCATCTCCCTTATCTCCACGCGGCCCATCATCATCTCTTATTCATCTCCATCTCCACAATGAATGGAATACAAGTTTGGACAAGCAATGAGTCACAAATCCGTGTTGGGGTAGTGTCCATGAAGGTGTTTGATGAAATGACGAAGAGAAAAGAGAATGAAATTTCACGCTCATTTCTTTTATTTTTCTCATGGGAAAGAAGTCTGCTGCTGTTGTGGGGTTCCTTGATTTTGCTTACTATGAGATATTGGAGGAGAGGAATTAGAAAACATGGGTGGGGTTTTCATTCATTGATTTTTGTAATTTTCTAACAGATTTCATGTATATATTTTTTGAAATGTAAGGTCAAGACACAATGAACTTGTAATGTTGTAAATGGTTTTCCTCTATTTGAGACGTTTGAAATTTGTTTAAGGTGTTTGAAATGTGTTTGAGATGTCCGAACTCTTGAGCTTTTGAAATGTCTAAGCAATGGGCCGAAACCTTTCCCACCAAAACTCTTTACTATGACATCCAAGGATGAAATTGGTATTGGTTGAATCGGTGGAAGCATTTTTTGGAAGGGAGATGCAAGAGTTAATGCAAATTCCTCTTTAGTTGGTGTTAACATTTTGTGTTAATGTGATAGAAGATGTAGCCGTCTGGACAGTGTACAACGTCTACTGAAGCATTTTTTGGAAGGGTGATGCAAGAGTCAATGTGAACTCCTTTTTTGTTGGTGTTAATATTTGGTGTTAATGTAATAGAAGATGCAGCAGTTCTGGACAGTGTACAGTCTACTGAAGTATTTTTTAGAAGGGGGATGCAAGAGTTAATGTGAACTTCTCTTTGGTTGGTGCTAATATGTGGTGTTAATATGATAGAAGATGCAGCCGTCTGAACAATGTAATCTCCACATGGAAGAGATTTTTTGGAAGGGGGATGCACGTGTTAATGTCATCATGTCCATTTTGATTGGTGTTAATATTTGGTGTTAATGTGATTGATATAAGATGTAACCATGATGGGCTTGCACATTTTGTTGAAGCATTTTTTGGAAGGGCACAAGTGCTAAACATATTTTTCCCTTTTGTAAGGATCGCCTTGTTTTGGGGTTATATGTTGTTGAGAACTTATCTATGATAATATAATGGTTGTTTGTATTGTCCCATTATTAATGTTTTTATTTTTTTTACTTTTATTATTGAAAATGATTAGCTAACCCTATCTAGAGCTACACTTAGTAAGTTATAGTATTATAACATAGTCGATATCGACTATGACTGTATTTTTTATGTTTCAGTTAAATAGTCAATATCGACTATGACTGTGTTTTTTATGTTTCAGCTAAATAGTCGATATCGACTATGGCTGTGTTTTTTATGTTTCAGTTAAATAGTCGATATCGACTATGACTGTGTTTTTTATGTTTTAGTTAAATAGTCGATATCTTGACTGTGTTTTTTAGGCTTCAGCTAAATAGTCGATATCGACTATTGGTCATGTTAAACAAACCATACAATGGTACATTCCATTGTACAAAAACATTGTTCTGAATATATTGGTACGTTCCATTCACATATTCAACTAACAATCATACATTAACAAACCATTCAATTTCAAATAATGGTACATGAAGTTCCTCAACATAAGTCCAACTGCCTAAAACCATAGAAGTTTCACAACCACTGCCCACAAGTTCCACAATTTCAATTACGAAGTAAAGAAAGTAAGTATCTATGTTTGACCTCTCCATCTACTGCCCAAAAAACCTTCCCAAAACTTCTACTAACCAGCTAAGAAAATTACATCAAACCGGTATGTTCAACAACTCAGAAAGATTCAACCTATTAGCATTCACTTGCCAACTTCTCTTGAATAACTCAATGACAATTCTGCTACGGAAGTAAGGGATGTCGGATTGTGTAAATGTGATAGGACGGCGGTGAACACAATGCTCCGCGAATGCCACAACGAAGACTGCACGATCATCACAATTGTCTTGACCTTACATTTCAAAAAATATATACATGAAATCTGTTTGAAAATTACAAAAATCAATGAATGAAAACCCCACCCATGTTCCTCTCCTCCAATATCTCCTAGTGAGAAAAATCAATGAATGACAAACCCCACAACAGCAGTAGACTTCTTTCCCATGAGAAGAATAAGTGAAATGAGCATGAAATTTCATTCTCCTTTCTCTTCGTCATTTCATCGAACACCTTCATGGACACTACCCCAACACAGATTTGTGGCTCATTGCTTCTCCAAACTTGCATTCCATTCATCGTGGAGATGGAGATGAATAAGAGATAATGATGGGCCACGTGGAGATAAGAGAGATGCGTGAGGGCTACGGATAGGGTGAGATGAAGGTTGATGGCAGGGAGATGGAAAGGATGAAGGAGAGGTGGGTTGGTTGGCCGGAGAGGACAAAGGAGAAGGAGGGAGAGGTCTGTCGTCTGCGTCCTGAGATGGTGAAGATGAGATGAAGGAGATGAGTCGTGATGGGCTACCATACACCCACCTGCATACCGCACCGAGATGGCTCTCCTCCTTTTTCCTTTCTTTCTTTCTTTCTTCCTTCCCCTTTTTCTCCTCCTTTCTCACTGCACTGCCATTTGCCACCCACTGCACTCCAAGTCAGTGCACACGTCCTTTCTTTCTTCCTTCCTTCTCCCTCTCTTTCCTTTTTTTTTTTTTTTTCTCTTTCTTTCCTCCTCTTATTTTCTCTTTTCCCCCTCCTTCACCGCTGCACTCCACCCTCACAGGCCACAGCCCCGATGAATGAAGGTTCGGGCGAGTGTCGATATCGACTAAAGCGCTAAAAGACAAAAAAAAAAAAGAAGAGAAACATCAATTTAGGGTCTATTCTGTTTGGCCTTTTCTATTGGAGCTAAATTCATTAATAGCCTGTTTTAGAGGGTTTTTCCCGTTAAATCCCCTAATAATAAATGAGACCTTGACTTTCTTAGGATTTGAATTACTTGGGTGATAATTAGGTATAAATACTCATCTTCTCTTGATTTACTTTCTACTAAAGAGAGGTTTATTTGAAGGTCTTTATTGTATATTCACCTTGGGTCTTTATTTATAAATACTTTGGGCATGAATTCATATGCATTCAATTTCTATGTATTCAGGGAAGGACCCAAGTTATACTTACCTGGGAAGTCAAATCCAAAATGTCCCAAATGTAGCATGTGCCAGAAGATCACCCATAACACATTCTAATAAAGATGTTGGTTGTCGCCCCACCCTAAATCCAAAATACCCTTACAAAAAAACACAGGTCTCCAAAAACCCTCTCCAATCACCCATGAAGTTTGTAATCTTATCATTGTTTTGTCCAGCTAATGCTACAATTTTTTTTCTTCTTTTAATTTTTGCTAATATGATGTTTGTGTTAATGGAGTTTGACTTATAATTGATTTTTTTTTTCTTGAGTCGCAACATGATGTTTAAGATTATAATGACACTTTTCATTTATAAATAAAGGTGGTTTCATTTAGATTCATTGGATATTGAAACTCCTAGGAGCTTAATTTTGTATGATAATGATTAATACTTCTTTGGAATTCTCTAGACTTTCTTTAATATTATTGTAGTATGGTTGCTAATTTGAAAAAAATTTCACTAATTTCGTGTTTATTGAGGAATTAGATGTTGTAGTTAAAAAGTATATATAGGAATTGAGTGTTGGTAGTAGGATGTTAATTCCTTCATATTTAATTTCTTAGAAAAATAAAGAATCATGTATTTAAAACATGAAATAATCGGAGATTATGGGTATTTTTTTTTGTAAGAGAGAGATTATGGGTAGTTGGCATTGATTTAGACTTTTTGAACCGACCATTGTTCGCCCCACTCAAACGAAATTTCTGGATACACCACTGTATGTATTCTACGTAAACAAACTGACACGAAAAGGTGACAAGATGTAGCCAACACACCCACGGTTGAGATAGAAATCCAGCTTAGGAAGAAGACCAATCATACTCCAACTGACAATTTTTTTTATTGGAAATGTTACACTAGGGAGGAGGAACGCAACTACTTTAATACCACATCATCTCCCACTCTCTCCCCCACAAAATATTGGGTCCAAATTGATAGATTATGAAGGCAATCTGGCACTTATTTGACCATTAAATCCAGAGGGTAAACTCACAAAGACCTATTCTGTTAGAATTTCTTGGATCCGTTTATCTGAGGTTCACAGTTTAAATTCCTACACAACTTTTATTATGGTAGCCAATTATTATGGTAGCCAATTAGTTTTGTAAGAGAGAGAGAGAGAGAGAGAGAGAGAGAGATCACACCAAAAAACACATTTGATATGATCAGATTTCTTACATAGGGGACTGCTAAAATTACACACAACCACTTTACATAAGCTTGCACTACAAGGTGTTTCAAATCTTCAAGTTCTTCAAAGCACACTTTATTAAAGAAATATCAACATGCTACAGTAGAGTTTAATCAGGACTAAGTGAAAGCGACTTCAGAGTTTGTGTAAGATGATTTGAGACTGCTCAAATGACACAACCACTTTACAAAGGCTTGCACTACAAGGTGTTTCAAATCTTCAAGTTCTTCAAAGCACACTTTATTGAAGAAATATCAACATGCTACGGTAGAGTTTAATCAGGACTAAGTGAAAGTGACTTCAGAGTTTGTGTAAGATGATTTGAGCACCATGTTGGGGCTGGATAGTTATAATAGTGTAAGGAGCATGAGCATAGGAGGGAGATAGCTCAAATGAGAATCGCTGGAGAATCATGGCCAATGCTAACTTAGCTTCCAGCAGCGCAAAGTTCTGCCCAATACAAATTCGTGGTCCCCAACCAAATGGAAAGAACGCGAGTTGATGGTTTGATGCCTTCGCAACTCCTTCAGAGAATCTGTCAGGTTTGAATTCTTCCACATCTTCACCCCAAATCTCAGGATCATGGTGAATAAGGAGTATTGGTAGAGACAGTTGTACTCCAGGAGGAAGTGTGAGTTCTCCTAGTTTCATTTCCTTGTAAGTGCGCCTGATAAGGAAAGCTCCAGGTGGATACAATCGGAGAACCTCAAATAGAATCAAGGTCACCTGAAATGAAAATTTCTAATTAGTCTAATGATCATGGTCTAACTTTAGCTACAAGTTAATCTAATATTCAATGCTGGAAACCAACCACTTATTGGGAACAGCAGGAGGTTCAGCATTTCCATAGTTGTCTTGGGTATACTGCTCTAGTACCCTTCTTATTGTTCTTTTGTCTATTTCCTATCATATTATGGATTGCACTGCTAAAAAAGAAAAAAATGATGTGCTCTTCATTTAAATGAATGATACTGACACCAAGTTTGGGTTGAATCAAATGGAACCGACCGACCCATGTTCCTTCCATACACAGCGCAACAAACTCACCCTTAACCTAGCCATACAAATAATATTAAAAAGAAGAGCCAAGAGTAGGTTTTTTTTTTTTCATCTTGTAATAGCAAAAGAATATATGAAGTCATATCACAAGAAACAAAAAAAAAAAAAAAAATGAAGTTGATGTTTGTAGGGCAAAGTAAAACCATGAATTTGATCGGGTAATAAAGAAGTGCAAAGCAAGCATTTTCAAATCTATGCACCAAAATGTGCAATTTTCTGAAGTAAAATAAACCTGTTTAGATTACAGGCATTTTACAGGGTCGATTTAGATGACAAAACAAGAAGCGAAAGAGGGTCTTATTTGATGAAATACGGACATGATAAACATCAGACTAACCATGATGATTTCTGTAGGAAATGCACCTAAAAAACTGACATGGCTGGAATTTCTTACACTTGGGAGTAATTGATTCAGAGCATTTAGGATATTTCAATATATAAAAATGGCACTTCAAATTGCCTTGCATGAATTGCGTAACCAACTTTTTTTTTTTTCTTTTTGCTGACGAAGGGTGTCCCAACCCTTTGGGCTGGACTAATCCTTCTGGCTCAAAGGAAAGCTGGGTAAATCCCCTGTGGCCCCAGGGCCAAGAGAGAGCACCGGTGGGCTCAACCTTCGGTTCCTAAAAAGGGGGGAACCAATGGTTGATGCCAAGGCCTCTAGCTCCGGAAGAGGGAGGAACCGTGGTCCTGAACACTCGGCCAACCCCTCAGTGTTAATTACGTAACCAACTGAAAAGAGCAAATAAATAAATATCAAATACTTACAATCTTTAAATGGCTCAATCCATCTAAGTCTGGTTTGTTTTTTCCAAAGACTTGCAAAACCTCTTCCCTTGCTTTCTCTTGCCAGTTTGGATGCATACTTAGCACAATCATTGTCCATGTTAGCAAAACGGATGTAGTCTCTTGTCCAGCAAAGTAGAATAGCTTGCACTCCTCAACCACATCATCCATTGTCATTCCCATGCTCTTGGAGTTGCCATTTTCTTGAGATTCTTTCGAGTTAGATTCCATCAGCAGGCCCAGCAAATCATCATTAATGGCATCTCCCATCTTCATAGCCTTTTGTCTCTTCTCAACCATTCCTCTCACTAAGGTTTCCACTTCTCTATGAATTTCATTCCTCCTAACGTTGTCTTTTGTGGGCAAAAACCTGTGAAAGCAGACATGAACAATGTTGGTGACAGTGGAGAAACAGGGCATGAAACTAACACTAAACTTTTATTTTGGTTTTTGAGTTCCCATTTCATGTTTCTCGGACATGGAATGATAAGAATTAGCCGAACCATGAATATGGGTCCCCAATACAGGCGCATAGTGAATTGTGGCCTAGTGAGCTTCACCATCAATATCATGGGCACCACTAAGGATTGCCCAAAAAGATCTTCATGATGGGACACTCGTGATCTTGATCAATGGTAATATGAGATACACCTGATCGCATGCAATATGAAAAAATAGCTATTATTGAATAGTTGGAATCCTCCTCATCAAAACAGTTGCTCTCTAAGCTTGCCACAACAATGGTGGGAGTTTTGGATAAGTATGCTAAATCACTGAAACAATGGTCCTCTGTGTTCCAAAACATTTATAGAAGGATAAGATACCTATCTTCGAGTCAAGGATCATATAATGCCTCTTGGCCTTCTTCTCAAAGACTGGTATAGTTGTAAATCTTTAACGAAATCTAGCTTCCCCTACAACATGCAGTTCATAGCCCTAGCAACATCTAGCTTTAAGCACATTTAGGTTGGTATTCCCATTGTACATGTACTACCACAACAACTCTTCATAAAACTATCCATGGTGATGCCAACTCAACTTGTAATCATTTAAATACAATACCAAGCAATTTATCGCTAACTAAAATTTAGAATACATTGAACATATTGGAATAGTTTTCTAGATTCAAGCAGAATCCACGAGACAAACTGGGAATTGGAAATAAAATAATAAGAAATGGATACTATCTCAGATGTGGAAATCATCTCACCAAATCTTAGCCAATCATATAATTTAAATTAAGAAATATTGACTCTTGTATAGTGTAATTAGCTTAGATATTTCGTAATCTATTTGTAACCACTATAGATAGTTACAGAAAATGTCTCTTTTTATCTCAAGTTGAGGCGGGAAGTATCATTTCACTTTCAATTATGGCTAACCTCTTGTCAGGTAGCTTCGCTTTCTGTATAATTTGCTTTTGTTTTTAAAAAATTCCATTTTTTGTCTCACTGATCAGAAGGTTAGTTCTATGCCATATAAATGCAATCCTACCCATCTTCCTGCCTATACGACAAAACCTCTCTTATCCATTTGGCCTCTAGCTATGCTATAAATGATCCGGTCATCTCCAGGTTCTACTCTCCCTATCTACCCTATATGCTGCACCACCTCTGTTCTAACAACCCTATCTCTCCAACATTACTAGATCTTCTTATCAACCAGCCTCCAAATAATATTAAACTTACCCCATCTCAAACATTAACCCAGATCCAATTTTCACAACCACACCCCTCAACCTCCATCATCCTAACTCTTATTGTTGTGTCCATCGCTGCGTCTACGATCACCATGTAAGACCTAGATATGGCAAGGCTACGGATTTTACCTATAAAATTGAAATATCAAATACTGTATGATTCAGAACTGTTGGCTGTTTTGAAGTATCTGAGTATCATAGTCGACATCAATAATGCAGCCCACCATCACTATGCTCCAAATACACCACCTCAAAATGGCTCATAAGTTAAAACAAACCGACCCCACAAACATGAATGATTTTATCCAACATAATCATGAACTACTAACTGGTAAACATGTATTTCCCTCAATAAAACCCAGCAAGCAGACAGGCAGGCAAGCATGTGAGGTTACTTACCAATAGGAAAACCATATAATATTGGAGGTTTATTTGCTTTCATGGAGTCCTTTTACTGATATGTTTTTCTTATCTTTATCAAATAACATTACGGGTCCTGAGCTGTTTGTCAACGGGTCAGGGCCGCATGTAGTGTGCGTGCGTGGGTGAGTTTGAGTCCTTTGTAACGCCCCAAAATTAAATAAATAACTAAATAAATAAAATATAATACATTAACAAAAAGCAACATACAGGGAGATGGAAAAATGCACCTTAAACCTGGGATGTATATGGCCTGAGTGGCCTTATTAACAAGCTCAGCTTGTTCTGTTTGGAGCTGGAATATCTGCATCCCCTCTCTGTAGTTACTACCAAATGCTGTCCGGGATATGACATCTGCTGTAAAATTTTGTAGTTCTGGCCACACATTGATTTCACGTGAGCCTTCTGAACCAACCAACTCCTCCCATCTGCTTATCAATTCACTAGCACTGGTAAACATTGCAGGTACCATACGCTGTGGCCAAGCAGCAAAGAGAGAACCAGTCAATATCTTAGCAATGAACAATAAAAAATGACGCACTTAAAGGAATGAGTGTGGAAAGCTAACGGAGCAAAATTTCTACTTTAGTGAACCACAATACGCATGTGGAATTGGTAGTGTCCATCAAAAGAGGTTGTATACACTGTGTGGCTATTTCCACACCTAGTCAGTCCATTGATCAGGTGGAGCTTGCCCATGCATTGATTCAATAAGTTTCTTTTAAAAAATCATTTACAAGACTCTTGACTTGCTTTGAGTATGGTTTCATTAGAATGTGTAGCACCAAGCTACATATTTCAAACAAGTGCAATGCTAAGATCTTGCAATTGAGCAATTTTTTGCTAAGTCAGGATACTGGTCCAAAGGCAGTGCTTTAACTTGAGGACCTGGATCCCTAGATATGTGTGTGAAACTAAGGTACCAACAACGCTCAACCATGAGTGTGTTGGCTTGCAATTGAGCAATTTCTCTCCACATTGTACTTTATGTTTTCTTGTTCCTAATGCAAGGAAAAGGTGTGCTCTAGGGGTAGTTCCAAACAGAACCTCTTGCATTGTAGAAAGCAAACCTTTAATTTCTCCTGATGGAATGCGGGGTTGAGAATCCTCCTGTGTTTGGCCCATTTCTCGCCATCGTAGTTTACAAGCCCTGTTGCCAACAATTTTGTGAATGGGTTCGACTCTGGCTTTGCGAAGTGACCAAACTTGTTGGACAGAACTTCCCTTATCAGCTCGGGGTCCATGATGTTCACCCTTGGATGTGTTCCAACCCAATGAATAGACATTTTGCCTGTGATTCCAAATGGCTAAAAGTTTAGTACTAACAAGGATTAATGCAGAAAAGCTTTAAAACAAGAAGGCCTTTTGGGAAGAGATGCCTTGCTCCAATTATTTTAGAGTCAGCTCTGCGAGTTCTACATTTTCAGTCAATCTGTTTTTGCAACAATATCTAATGCGAGCAGCTCATGAAAACTCAAATGATCAATTGAGTGGAAATAAAAATAAGGGGTTAGAGAGAGAGAGAGAGAGACAGATTTCATATTCGCAACGAATGGAGTGGAAAATTGTTGGATGGATCACATCGAAAACGCATGATTAATTTTAATACAATCACAATAACTCATGCTAAGCAAGGGCATGACCCACTTTGCTAGGGTCCACGGCGCCACGGATCCACCCTATCTAATTAGTTTTTACAATTTTTTGATAAATAAATATAAACAAGGATTTTTGGTTGGTGAAGTGATTAGGAAAGTTATTAAAACAAAGAAAGGAGTCATAAGTTCAAATCTCTTTACGTATACAGTTTGTATTTTACAAATGCTTAATAAAAAATCAAAATTGATTCAAAAACATTGGCTTTATTATATTATAATAATAAATAATAGACCAATCTCATGAGATTGGGTGTCTTCCAATTGGATAGAATTTTAAATTAGCACCGACACTCAAGGGAGGGCCATGTGGTACGAGGCTATCGAAATCATCCTAGGCGGGCACCAGTGCAAAGACTAGAGAGAGGCCTATGTAACCAGGAAATTTTCCTTTGGGGGCTCTCTGTTAAAAAAAAAAAAAAATTCCTAGGGGATGCATATGTAAAAATCTCATAAAATTCTACATGATAAGGGGGCAGCAGACTAGCAGTAAGTTATGACTTATGAGAGAAAGAGGGTCCAAAACTAGTAGACTTTGGGTGAGGGTCCTTAAGACTAATGAAGCAAAACATGCAAGATCCAAAGAAGTTGGTAACCAATTTGTTTGGATCATTGGGTAAATCCAGAGTTTCTCGGGTCGGGTCCTTGGGATAATCCAAAAATTTTCATCAGCTGAAAGCCTGAGACAAGTTGAGTTTACTTGTATGCATCAAGGATGGTTGAAACACAGAGAGGAAAGTCAAGAAAGAAAGAAAGAAAGAAAAAGAAATAGGAAACATACCGTAGCTCTCGACCGTCTGATGTAGGAAGGGAATGACACGCGACACAATCTTGTGGTTCAGATTGATAGGTTGGGATTGTGCTTGCCTCATGGACCTAACGATTTCCTTGAGGTTTCCATAGAGCAATTTGTAAGGATGGCCATAGATCCCTTGCTGGTTCAGCTGCCTCTGCAGCTCTATGGGTTTCAACCAGATTTTGCAGAAAAGCTTCCAAATCCATGAGAGAAGCACAACACTGCAGAACATAAGAGATATAAACACAACAGTTCCCATTTCCTTATCCCCCAACCACACAGTTTCAGCCCTCCAAACTTCCAACACCAAGTAAGTAGACACTGAAACACCACCCCACTGTGGTTGAAAAGAAGGTGATTAAAGAAGCCCCCCGCCCCTGCATGAAACTAATGAAAGAAGATACACACCTTCTTGTGTAATTGGAGATGGTCAATGCATCCATAACCTATGGGGATAAATATATATAGCATTTTGGTTCTTTTCTTCCACTTCATATGTGCACCTCTTTGGTAAATTCACTCTACTACTTAGAGTGAGTTGAAGGGTCAAGCCAATAAAAGAAAAGAGCTAAAATAAGAAGCGATCGTACTTCAAAATAATTCTTTATTTATAAAAGAAGTTTTATAAAGTCAAAAGTTACTTTGGGAAGGGTGTGTTTCGCATGGTAATATTTGAATGTTCATATGTTTTCCATCATGAGGAGAAGATATGAAAAACATATTTGATATGTGTACATCATTATTTTTAATTTTGATTTTGTTGAAAGAAATCTCAAAATCTCAATACATTGGCATAAGAAAGAAAAAAGGAAAAAGCTTTATTTTTTTAAGTACAACTTTCTGATACAATTTTTTTCCTACTTATCTCTTATCTTTTAAAAAAGATTATTTAAAGACTTCAAATCCTCTCGCTTATTATAAAGTTAGGCTCCATGTTCATAATCTTAAAAAAGATGACCTCACTTTGTCATTTCTAGTCACATGCTTATAATTATAAAAGGTGGGTCCATATTATAATCTCCATAATAGAGGGACCACATTATAAATTCTATAAATGTAGGTCACATATTTTAATTTCTAAAAACGGGCATGATGTTGTGGTTTCTAAAAGTGGGTCCTGACGTGTGTACAATCATAGCAAAGGTAGCCCCACTTCTTAATTTTTAAAGGTGGATCATATGGTCACAATTAAAAGGTGGAACCACAATATAAATCTTATGAATGTGAGCTGATCATATTGTAAATCCTTTGAATGTGACCACATGTTTTAATTCCTAAAAGTGGATACCACGTTGTAATTTTTAAAGGTGGGTCCCGTATTCACAATTAATAAAAAAAGATGGCCCCACATTTTAATTCCTATAAAAGTGAGACCACATTCTAAATCCTATCAAAATGTATTTAAATTTTTAAAGGTGTGTACCATATTGTCATTTCTAAAGTGGTCACATATTTACATTCGTAAAAAAGTAACCCCACATTATAATTCTTGTAAAGGTGGGCCTTATTGTAGATCTTATAAATATCAGAGCATATTCTCAATAGAGTAATTTAATATAACGAAGCGAAACAAGTTCCGCATTGAGTGTACAACCTAATTCCAGCACAACTTGATATGAATATAAAATTGAAAATAATGCGAGAACAATGGCAAAAGGGTCCCAAAAAAAAATGAAAAAAAAAGAAAAAGAAAAGAAAAACACGAGAACAATGGCAAAGCCACTGTCCACAGTGATGGATTCAACGGCTAGGATTGTGATGTAAGGGGATAAGTGGACTGAAAAAGATTAGATAATGTAGGTAGGAAGTGTGTCCCGCGGAGCATAATATCTGTGCTGTGACTGAGGGATGGTAAGTTGAAAATGAGATCTTCTGGACACGCGTTTTGGGAATGATTATCACTAGGTTTGATGGATATTTCCTTCCCAGAAGGTCCAAGAAGAATGACCTCAGCGATTACGTCTTTAGAAACTGGGAATGGAAAGAGATGGGCCAGATGTCCTTTGTTTGTTTATTTTTATTTTTTTTACTACATTGGATGTTCATGTTCCTGAAAGGTGACTCAATTTATTCACGACAAAGGACCTATTCTTTCCCAAGGAATTATTATATGGGAATTTTTATGTTGGGAATTCATAAGAACGATGTGATTGCTTGTCTTTTTTAACATTTGTAAATGCCTTTTTTTTTTTCTTTTAAGAAAATTTGAAATTTTGTCACCCTAAAGTTTCAAATGACTTTTTGAAGTTTTCATAATTTCAACTTTATTTTTATATTTGCAAATCCTCCACCTAAAAAGAGGAATCTGAGATTTTCACCCATAGGGTAGTTTCTGGCCTATTTAGTAAATTCATTTTACTAGTGAAGTGGGTCATTACAAAGACAATTTAAGAGAAAACGAGTCAAAATCAGAAAGTATCATATTTCAAAAGACAATTATACATTTTACAAAAAAAAAAAAAAAAAAAAAAAAAAAAAAAAAAAAACCTCAAAAAGTTATTTTTTCATGTGTCACTAAATAAAAAAAAGTTATCTTTTTTTTTAAGTAAAAAAAATATATATTCACATTTTCACGAAATAATAACCAGCCATCACTTTTGGATTTGACCCTTCTTTTTTTTTTTTTCCCTTAACCATTTACCTCACTTCACTTCACTTTACTAGTGAAATTACCAAACAAGGAGTGGAGTGGAGTAGAGGCATATGATGTGACGGTTTTTACATCATTATATGTGAGTAAAAAAAAGTTGAGTGAATAATTAAACTTATATAATCATATGTGACACTACGTATCCTTTATTTCTCTTCAAGCTTTTTTTTTTTTTGTCGTATATTTATTAATACCAAAAAGTATAATAAAGTGTAGCGTAATAAAAAAGAATAAATATAAAAAACTGTGGTTTAATAAAATAAGCTACAAAAAACATGCCTTTTAACCTATCATTTCTTTCTCACCTGTACCTTTTATCTTATATTATTGAAATAAGGGTTTTACCACATTTCTAATTTTACTTTAGCATACATTACTTTTATTATTTTCATGATGTCATGACATCTAACTTACATTTACCCTTTCTCAAATGTAAGTAAATAGGCTCGAGTTGACTGAGTGGAACTCTCTATTAGGGCTCACTTATTAAAAATCAAGTCCATCAAAATAAACGCACTCTTAAGATATGGGGTATCTCTAAATTCTAACACCAATAAAGGTAATATTGAATATGCATAAAATTGTCTTAATCATTTTTTGGTTTTTTCTTTTTTACAAAAATACCCCTATATTTCACTCAACCTCAGAAAGGCCCTTACATTTTATCTTTTTACTAATGCCTCCATTGACCAACAGTAAACTTTAACACTATGTTTGGGAAGGGGGGAGGGGAGGGGAGGGGAGAGGAAATTTGTATGAGAATGAAAATGAAGGGGAGGGAAGGGAAAATTAATTTTACCTCCTCTTGTTTGGATAGTCAAAAAGTAGGGGGAAAAAGTGAAAAAGTATAATTTTGTTTGTTTGTGGGTAAAGAGACAAAAGACCATTTTATCCTATATATATGGTTATGGTCCCCAAATTACACGATACCTTTTTGGCTTGTTTGCATCCCCATCAACAGAACAGGAAAGAAAACCTTAGGGTTCAAGAAAGATTGTGATAATTTGGAAGACAATAACCCGTCTACCGACTTCCGTCAATGGATTCAGATATGCTTCCGCATTCTCTTATTTTCATTATCTCTTGAATAGACATGGGTTATTGACATGTATTTAGGGTTGTGATCAATCAAGATACAGATACATGTTAGAACAATTACCAGATCGATATTTCGTCTCATAAGTGGTATCAGAGCCACCCATGATCGATTCTTAAGAATATAATGGATTCAGATATGATAAATATAATGATCGGGTTTTAATTTTCCATTCGATCTAATACAAGTACATCGATGGGTTTTGTCATGAGATGATATACGAAATCTATTCTCATTTTGTTGGTACAGTTGCATTGAATAGTCTCATCCATCCCAATCAAAGTTGAAAAGAAGGTCATATCTTTCCTTTTCAATATTATTGTGTCATAGCAGCAAACACAAAAGTCAAATATATATACGAAATCCATTCTCATTCTATTGGTACAGTTGCATTGAATAGTCTCATCCATCCCAATCAAAGTTGAAAAGGATGTCCCATCTTTCCTTTTCAATATTATTGTGTCACAGCAGCAAACACAAAAGTCAAATATATATATATATATATATTTATGGATTCAGATTCAAATATTTTATGACGTATCTTTTACGATTAAATAAAATAGTTCATCATTTTAAATGGACTAATTGAAACAAGATATCACCAAAGTGACCTATCTTGTGTAGATCATTCATGAGAAATATTGGATGTTTGTGTGTTTGTAAATTCATGCGGGTCTTAGTCGGCCCAAAGGAAGGTTAATACTTGGCCGAATTGCTTACACACCTATGGTGGTAAACATGTGACAATTATAAGGTTATACATGTCAACAATAAGTTGATCCAAAGATAGATTTATTATTTGACATGAATTATTGTCAATGTTCGATCACTACAACAAGAGTACTATTTACAATTAATATTACTGTCCAAAGACTTGATATTAATGTTGAGCTGGGTACCATTATTTGAATTTGTTGATTATTGTATTTGGTTATTAATATGAGCATGTTTGTCTGTTTGTTTTTATTTTCTTTACAGCTAGTGTTTATTCTATATCTGCTAATATCAACAATATGCCTGTGCTTAATGGGACTAACTTTAAGGATTGGAAAGAGAACATAGAAACTGTTCTCGGTTGCATGGATCTAGACCTTGCACTACGGATTGAGCAGCCTGCTTCTCTTATGGATGCAAGTTCTCTTGATGAAAAGAAGAACTTTGAGAAGTGGGATCGCTTAAATCGCATGAGTCTTATGATCATCAAGCACGGCATTCCGGAGGCATTTAGGGGTGCGATATCTGACAAGATAACCAAAGCTAAAGAGTTCCTAACTGAAATTGAAAAATCGTTTTGTGAAAAACGATACGGCAGAAACAAGCATGCTTTTGCAAAGCTTGATTTCTATAAAGTACAATGGCAAGGGAAACATCAGGGAGTACATTATGGAAATGTCTCATATTGTTTATAAGCTTAAGGCACTGAAGCTCGAGCTGTCTGACGACTTGCTCGTGCATTTGGTATTAATATCACTTCCTGCACAATACAGTCAATTCAAGGTCAGTTACAACTGTCAAAAGGAGAAATTGACTCTTAATGAGCTCATTTCTTACTGTGTGCAAGAGGAAGAGAGATTGAAGCAAGACAGGACAGAAATTGCTCATTTGGCTAGCACCTCTAAGGATAAGGGCAAAAAGAGGAAGAATAATGAAGCTGCTAAAGGTCTAGCCCAAAAGAAACAACAACAAGCAAATGAGGGTTGTTTCTTTTGCAACAAGCCTGGATATGTGAAGAAGGATTGTACCAAATATCACGTTTGGCGTGCAAAGAAAGGTACATTTCTTGCTTTGGTCTGTTCTGAGGTAAATTTAGCTTCAGTACCAAGAAACACGTGGTGGTTAGATTCTTGTGCTACTACTCACATCAGTGTTTCTATGCAGGGTTGCCTGAGCTGCCAAAAGCCAAGTGATGCTGAAAGACATATTGTAACGCCCCACCCATACCCATGCATGATATTGTCCGCTTTGGCCCACTGGCCTCACGGTTTTGCTTCTGATGGGCCTCAACCCATCAAAAGGCCTCATGCAATGTAAGGGTGTAAGCTCTACATATAATCCCATTCACTTTCCTCTCTATAGTCGATGTGGGACTCCGGGGCGTCACAATCCACCCCCCTTAAGGCTGCACGTCCCTGTGCAGTAGCCTGCCAGTCTCTGTAACCTGCCAGCCCTCTTGGCCCGCCCACATGGAGACCCGCCCACTTACACCAGACCACGGCAGGGGACCCACACTCGAACTAGTCGAGAGTCGGCTCTGATACCATTTGTAATGCCCCACCCATACCCATGCATGATATTGTCCGCTTTGGCCCACGGGCTTCACGGTTTTGCTTCTGATGGGCCTCAACCCATCAAAAGGCCTCATGCAAGGTAAGGGTGTAAGCTCTACATATAATCCCATTCACTTTCCTCTCTATAGTCGATGTGGGACTCCGGGGCGTCACACATATCTTTGTGGGCGATGGCAACTCAGTTGAAGTAGAGGCAATAGGGCATTTTAGGTTGTTATTAAAAACTGTTTATTATTTGGATTTAGTAGATACCTTTGTCGTACTGTCTTTTAGACGGAATTTGGTTTCAGTTTCTTTATTGGATAAGTTTGGTTGTTTTTTGTTCATTTGGAAACAATCAATTTAGTTTATCTATAAATTCAAATGTTGTTGGAACTGGTTCTCTATGTGTCTATGACAACTTATATTTGCTTGATACAATTGTTTCTTATATTGAATCCTTGCATGTTGAATCACGAGGTACTAAACGCAAACTGAGTAAAGAAAATTCAGCCACATTATGGCACAAACGCTTAGGTCACATCTCTAAAACTAGAGTTGAGCGACTTGTGTCTGATGGGATTTTAGATTCCCTTGACTTTACAGACTTTGATGTTTGTATTGATTGCATCAAGGGAAAACATACCAAAATAAAGAAATTAGGTGCCAATAGAACTACAGACGTTTTAGAATTGATACATACATATATCTGTGGACCATTCTCTACAGCTTCATGGAATGGCCAACAGTATTTCATATCATTCATAGACGATTACTCTCGCTATGGGTACCTATTTCTCATTCATGAGAAATCACAATCTTTGGACGTGTTCAAAACATTTAAAGCTGAAGTTGAGAATCAACTCAACAAAAGAATAAAGAGTGTCCGGTCTAACCGTGGTGGTGAGTACTACGACAGATATGACGGTTCAGGTGAACAACGTCCAAGACCGTTTGCTAAATTCCTAGAGGAATGTGGAATCGTCCCATAGTACACCATGCCAGGGTCACCTAGCATGAATGGTGTAGCTGAAAGGCGGAACTGGACTCTTAAGGATATGATAAGGAGTATGATTAGTCATTCCTCTCTACCAGAGTCACTCTGGGGAGAAGCACTCAAAACAACAACTTATATTCTGAATAGAGTGCCAACTAAAGCAGCTGCAAAAACACCTTATGAGCTTTGGACAGACAGAAAGTCTAGTCTAAAATATTTTCACATTTGGGGATGTCCAGCTGAGGAAAGGCCTTATAGGCCACATGAAAAGAAATTGGACTCCAAAACTGTAAGCAGCTACTTCATTGGCTATTCTGAGCGATCTAGGGGCTATAAATTCTATGATCCCACACTTCGGTCCATTTTTGAGACGGGAACTGCAACATTTTTTGAGGATGTTGAGTTTGGGGGGAGAAATAAGGTTAGAGACATTGTCTTTGAGGAAGAATCAGTTTTGATTCCCACTATTGCTATTGACAATGTGCAGTTTTCTATACCTGTCATTGATCAAGAAGTGAATCCGGATCCTTAACTAGACAATGTTGATCAAAACCCCATTCAAGATGAGGTGATTGTTCTTGAGGAACATACTCAATAACCTCAAGAACCAGTGCCATTAAGACGATCCACTAGAGAAAGGAGAAATGCTATTCCGGACTATTTTTTCGTATTTCTCCGTAAACATGAGGAAGAATTTGGAATGGTGGAAAATGATCCAATCAACTTCCATCAAGCCATGCAAGGTTCCAACTCTCAAAAGTGGATTGATGCCATGAATGAGGAGTATAAGTCTATGCAAGACAATAAGGTTTGGGAACTTGCCCCATTACCAGAAGGTGCGAAGCCCATTGGTTGTAAATGGATTTTTAAAACCAAAAGGGATTCGAATGGTAATGTGGAGAGGTATAAGGCTCGTTTTGTAGCTAAAGGCTTTACCTACAAGGAAGGGATTGACTTTAAAAAGACTTTCTCTCCGGTTTCATTGAAAGACTCTTTTAGGACAATCATGGCACTTGTTGCACATTTTGATCTTGAACTTTATCAAATGGATGTCAAGACAGCGTTTCTCAATGGTGACATTGACGAAACAATTTATATGGTGCAGCTAGAAAACTTTGAGTCGGGAGAACCAAAGAATATGGTTTGTAAATTGACAAAGTCCATCTATGGACTCAAGCAAGCTTCTCGTCAGTGGTATCACAAGTTTCATCAAGTAATTATTTCGTTTGGTTTTGAGATAAACGCTGTTGATAATTGTGTGTATCACAAATTCAGTGGGAGTAAGCACATATTCCTGGTTTTGTATGTCGATGACATACTGCTTGCCACAAATGATATAGGCATGTTGCATGAAACCAAGAAATTTCTATCAAAGAATTTTGAGATGAAAGATCTTGGTAATGCCTCCTTTGTATTAGGCATCCTGATACAACATGATCACTCTCGGGGTATTCTTGGATTATCACAAAGAAGCTATATCGATAAAGTACTCAAACGGTTTGGCATGCAGGACAGCAAACCAGGTGACACCCCTGTCTCTAAGGGAGACAAGTTCAGCCTCAATCAGTGCCCTAAAACTAACCTTGAAGTTAAGGAAATGCAAAAGATTCCCTATGCATCAGCTGTAGGGAGTCTAATGTATGCTATGGTGTGTACGCGTCCGGATATTGCGTACATTGTTGGTATGTTAGGCAGATATTTAAGTAACCCTGGGATTGATCACTGGAAAGCAGCCAAGCGGGTCATGAGGTATTTACAGAGAACAAAAGATCACATGCTCACATATAGGAGATCAGATCAGTTGGAGATCATAGGGTATTCCGACTCCGATTATGCTGGATGCCAAGATAGTATGAAATCCACATTAGGCTACATATACCTGTTAGCGGGTGGAGCTATTTCTTGGAGGAATGCCAAACAGACACTCGTAACTGATTCCACCATGGCAACAGAGTTTGTAGCATGCTATGAGGCATCCAACCATTGAATATGGCTGCGGAATTTTGTCACTGGGCTGCGAGTACTAGAGGGTATTGAAAGACCACTCAAACTACATTGTGACAATAAGTCAGTAGTGCTATATTCCAACAACAACAGGAGCTCATTTAGGTCAAAACATATTGCCATAAAGTTCCTAGTTGTGAATGAGAAAATACAGGATGGACAGATATCCATAGAGCACATTGAGACAAACTCCATGATAACGGATCCGCTTACAAAGGGATTACCACCCAAGGTCTTTCATGAGCACACTGCTCATATGGGTGTTATTTTGTGTGAGGATATCACATTATAGTGAGAGTTTGTATTATTTTATATTTTATTGCTTTATGTTTGTTTTTTTGGACATACTTATGCATTTATGTATTTGGATATTTTTTTTTCTGATCAGAAATAAAGTCTTCAGTTCATTTCACTCTGTTACATTGTATTTAAATATTGATCTCACTAAGGAATATGGTAGGACCAGTTGGAAGTAGGCATGTGTAGATCACATTGCATGTATTTTCCATGCTACGCACCCATGATTGATCTATGTCATTTGATTATGTTGGTATACGTGACCATTGATGGGTTTAGTCATGTTAAATGTGACGAAAACCGCTTTGATCCTATAACAGCAAAATCAATGGACGAGATTGTTCGGATATACCCTCAAATTATGATAGCCAAATTTTGGAGCTCATACAGTCATACACCTTTGTTAATTTATATATATGGCCCAGTGGGAGATTGTTGGAAAATTCCATCATGTGGGGTCACACATGTAAATGTTAAATGTGTTATGCTATCTTTGGTTAAGCCTAAATTAAAGTGATCTAATTAAGACTTAAAGTTTTGAGGCTTAAGGGTATAATAGTCATGGAATTAATGTGTAGATACCAGAATGCTATATCTAATTTGATGAGGGGCCAAATTAGAAATAGTAAACCTATAATAATCTCATTATTATATATAGGGTTATGGTCCCCAAATTACACGATACCTTTTTGGCTTGTCTGCATCCCCATCAACAAAACAGGAAAGAAAACCTTAGGGTTCAAGAAAGATCGTGATAATTTGGAAGACTATAACTCGTCTACCGATTTCCGTCAATGGATTTAGGTATGCTTCCGCATTCTCTTATTTTCATTATCTCTTGAATAGGCATGGGTTATTGACATGTATTTAGGGTTATGATCAATCAAGATATAGATATATATTAGAACAATTACCAGATCGATATTTCGTCTCACACATCCAAACACCAACAGCCTGTTATCCAATCATCTCATTCATCTCAATCTCCACCGAACTAAAGTCCAAAATAATGATTATTATCAGCATATCTATTGTGGTTCAAATACAGCAGATAAAGATGGATTTGTATTTAAATGATCTAATAGAAATTGCATTGCATTTATCTCTCATCCGTAGGATCACCATTGTAAATCTTGTGAGTTAATTATAAATACAGAATACAAAAACAACAAACTGATTGTGCGTTGAAATTAATATTTCGAACATGGTATCAAGAGTCTATTGATCCAAAGATAAAATAGGAGGGGCCTTTTTGAGGTTATGTGAAGATAGAGTGGCCTTTTTGTTAAAAAGTCATCATTTTTTAATCAAATCTAAATCTTACAGTGAACCAACTCCAATCAAAGTAGAAGTTGGGGATACCCTGTATAGTGGAAAAGGATGTTTATTGTGAATGGATAGGATTATCAATAATGACCCTCAATATGGAGTTCCACTTCCCCAACTCAAGTTCTCTGTCTGACTGTAAACTGCAAAGAGATTAGAGAAATGTGGCCCAAACCATTGTTAGCCAAAAAAGGTGTCTTAATTTCTTTTTGCTGCTGCACCTGGCACCTTTCCCTTTTTTCGTTTTTTGTATGTTACATCTTTCTTTTGAGAGAGAGAGAGAGAGAGAGAGAGAGAGAGAGAGGGTCATTAAAATAGAAAAGAAAAAAGAGGTACGTACCTGTAGGTGCAAAAACTGTAACCCACAAAATTAGGGGGTGCCTTATCGGACTTACCCGAATGGCTGTAGAAAGCCAGATAATGAAAGATCTCTTTGGGAAGGATAGCTCGCCGGAGAACCTGAAAAAGGCAAGGAAAGACCGGTCAGAGGACCCTGGCTGTGGCAGCGCAGGGCTCTCCGATGCCTAAGTTAGTGCAGGGACTGAGCTTAGGGTGGAGAAGAAAAGAGGCAGAGTGAGAACGTATCTGTTTCTGCAACTAGAGTGTATGTGAGAGAGCTCCCCTGTAGTGGCGTTTTTCCCTTATATTTGTAAGGAAGAAGAGTTGACTCTTGATATTTGATGGTGGGCCCCACATCCTGCTAAGGTCTTATCAGCCCACAATGCATTAAATGCCAGTCACATGGGTCTGATCCTGTCTGGACTTATTGGTAGCAAAAGTCCCATTGGAAGCCACGTGTCTGAAGGGGGTACATGGCTGTCAGCGCCTGTCTCGGTGGGCGATCCTCAGCTGCAGCCGGAATGCATCAGAGCCACAGCCGAACATATTGGCTCCTCACAGCTGGAGCAGGAATGCATCTCGGGGGGCTGACGCGCGTGGCCGAAGTCAGCCGAGCTGGATTGAGGTCACAGCACTGGTCTCGGCTAGAGTGCTAGCCGAGACCCCGTGATGCTGTTGCGCGTAGCCGAGGTGGCGGTGATGAAACTGGCGCCCAGCCAATGTGCTGGGATGGTGCTTCCCCGAGCTGCCGAGATGCTGCAGGTCATGGCTGGGAAGCCTGCCGAGATGCCGAAGTGACGCATAGCCGAGACGCACATTGCCGAGATGCATGTAGTCGAGATCATCGAAGATTAGGGGGTCTTAATCTTGGAGTCTTAATATTTTCCCCCCACAGTACCCACCTCAGAGAGAGAGAGAGAGAGAGAGAGAGAGAGAGAGAGTCAATATCTTAAAATAGAGAAGAAAGAGGTACAAGGTCCATTTATCTATCTACTTCCTCAGTGATCAAGGTAGTTCTTTTGATTCTTAGAAATTTCTATTTGTGAATACACGAAATACACATCAAAGTGGAAGTTGAGCAACGCTATCCCTAGCTTGATTTGACGTTAATATTGCTATGCTCAGCTTCTCCACATCTTCGTTACGGGAGGAAAACTTGAACAATAAGAATCCCCATCCTTTAATGCCAAAAACAAGAGAAAAAAAAAGGAAAAATCTTATTATCAGCCTGTAAATCCATCAATAGGTTACAATCACAAAATTTATTTCACTAAAAATAAATGCTTGCTTTGTATTTGCTGTTTGTAATACTCTAATAGGAGTCGGTCCCACTGTTAAATTGATCAACAACAAAACCTGAATAAATTTCAAAAATAATAGAGTGCAATAATTGTTTACTTATGATCGATCTAATGGTGGCTCTAACTCATATTGTGATAAGATTTGGCCCGAAGCCAATGCTTGAGAGAATTTAATTTTGAGCATTAGAATACGTAGAAATTGATGGTCAAATGAGCTCTAATGAAAGATTATTAAAGGGATAAGGTGTGACTGATATGAGGTAAAGAATGAATGATATAAGCTAACATAGATGAGATCTGACTTTCCTATGATTTGAATTATTAGGGTGATGGCTGTGTTTTATTTAAGCTTTTTTCTTGATTCACTTTTTACTAGTTATTTGATGGTCATTTTTGTATAGTCATTTTTGTATAGTCACTTTGGATCTTTATTTATAACTACTTACGAACATGAATTCTTATGTAGTCAATTTCAATGCATTCTATGAAACAATTAAGCACTATTGAGAAAAGGTGAGAAGATGTATGGAGGTCATCCCATTTGCTATAAATACCATAGAAAGATACGTAGCAGGGATCAAGATATCATGCTCATCAATTGATCAGAGTTGTACAATTAAATTCAATGTGTGTATATTCATGTGGCACAAGTAGAGAACAATGGCAGGCCTCACCTCACTGGCAAATGGGATGAGTGGTTCCATTCACAGTGCACCTTCATACATTAGGCTTAAATGGATTCTCCTTTGATTCTTCATGCGGTTTTGAACAGAGGTGTATTTCTCATTCAGAGTAGGAAACTTGTTCCCAAGTGGAGAAAGAAATTCAGCATGGGAAGGAGACCAATCATACTCCAATGTCAAGGAGACCAATCATACTCCCAAGTGACATTTTTTTATTGGAGATGTTTTATTGAAGAGGGGCGGAATGCAACTACTTCAATACCGCCTATGTTAATTCTAACTTAGTCAATATATCCTAAAAACTTAAGTTATTAGGAAGTGAAAAACCAATCTACTTAATAATCAAATTCGCAACCCAAAAATGCCCTACCCATGTGATAACATGACCCAGAGGAATATTACCTTCCCGGGATTCGATTTCACGACCTAGCGCGCTAGCTCTGATAGCATGTTAAGTCTAACAAGCCCATACATCATAAAAGCTTAAGCTACTCGGAAGCAAAAACCAATCTACTTAACAACCACATCTCTCACTCTCTCTCCCACTAAATGTTGGATCCAAATTCACTTATCATGAAATCAATCTGGCAGTCATTTGACCCTTGAATGAAGAGGTGAACTCACAAATATCAATTTTGTTAGAATTTCTTGGAACTGCTTGTTTATCAACACCCCCCCCCACAAACCAAAACCCACCCCCCCACCCCCCCCCTTCCTTTTTTTTTTTCCGAGAAATGCTTGTTTATCTTAGGTTTTCTGTCATGCAGTTAAGATCTGACATTAGTAATGGAGCAATATATCTGACCTTAATTTTCTACATGGGTTCACACTTCACAGTTTAAATTCCTACACAACTTTTATTATGGTAGCCAATTAGTTTTGCTACATTTTATATATATATATATATATAATTCTCAAAAACTCCCCATTCAAGAAGGAGCATTTTTGCTCCTCTTTTCATATCCAAAGAAAGTTTGACAAGTCATCATTCAATTCCACGTCTCAATGTCATTAAAATTGCATTTTATGTCTTCCTCTTATTTCTCCTAAAAATTGAATAAAGTTGTTTTGGGAAAGAGGTCACAAAGGAACAGTTTTTTTATAAGACATGAGGGTCCCATAAAAGGTTGGTCATTTATTTTGATTGGTATAAAAAAATTTTATAAGTGGGCCGCACTAAGGGGTGTCACACATTCCCTTAAAATAGATGCTTACCTCTTTGCTTTGAAAAAAAAAATTTAGGGTATGACATCTAATATAACGTTTTTAAATTTGATGATGGCCCACCATCGAGTTGATCCTACAAAAATCCAAAGACTGTTTTAATTTCTTGAATGGAGTGTAGTACACATGATCAATCATACGTTGATCAAAGTATATGCAATTGGGTTTTTATGAGAATGAAGAAAAAATGGAAATTACGTTGTAGCCTTAATGGTAAAAAGAGACATAAGTAGGGATAAAAATTGTTGGCTTTTAACTAGGCACTTAAACTCCTTAAATCCTCATTCTAAAAGTTAGCACATTAGATTAAATCGTTGCCTTTTTAACATTAGTTAATGAGTAGTTATGAAAGCCTCTTATTGGTCAAGAAAAAGGGCATTCTTTTATAAGAAACTCCCCGGGCATTTTGTAGCACTATCTTCCTCTCTCTCTATATGGGAGATGCTCCTATGTGAGATGCTCACCTTATTATGAGTGATAAGGTGGGGGCCTTCACATCCATATCCAATGCTAACAAATTAAATGTGGGCTCCCACCCCTATTTCTCATATAAGGTGATAGATATCTCTCATAAGAGCATCTCCATATATATATATATATATATATATATATGAGAAATATTCAAGTGAGAACTAGTTCTCATCTATCATATGAGAACTTTTTTGCAGAGCCTAACTAGCAACCCATCCAAACCTAGTAACTAATAGGGAACACCCCAATAGTCACTAATCCCAAGGATTGGAACACATTCGAATGGACTAAACCGTTGGATCAATGGTTGAATGTTTTTTATTTTTTTGAATATGAAGCCATTAAACTTGTGGGCCATGGATGAAGGGGTTAGAGGCATGAGTTTGGAGTCAAATTTGATACTTGATGTGGTCTCACATAGATCTTTCTATCCCCCCTGTCTCATCCCCAACTGGGCCCCACAATTGGGCCCAACAAAAAAGTTCTCATATAATATGTGAAAACCAGTTCTCACATGAATATTACTACCTCTTCTTCCCAACCCACATCCCACACTGATGGATTTAATGGCTAGGATCGGTGATGCAGGGGGGTAAGTAGGCCTGTCAATGGGATGGGTCGGGCATGTGCTTGGGCTGTCCAATCTTGTCTCGAATATTAGGCGGGCCTGCTGGGGGTTGTCTAATCCTAACCCTAAATTGAATGGGCCCTACATCAAATCTCGTCTCATACGGACACGTGTGGGGCCAGGGCTTAGCACGATCATGAATATAAGCTAAATAATCTCTAATTATTCATATACTGCCATCAGACACCGGGTGTGAATCAGATTTTAAACCCTCCATTTTTCCGGGCTTGAGACCAACAATGCAATATAACAAGCAACATGATGGAGTTGTTTATTTTTTTATTTTTTGCAGGTGAGAGTAGAAAATTAGAAAATCAGTAGAAATTAGTATATATGTGTTGTAGGTAAAGACTCAATTGGACCCAAACTAAAACCCACCGCCTTTTCTGAATATTCTTCATTATTTATTCGATTTTAGCTACTTTGATAGGAATAAACATTTCTTAAAATCCTTAGAAATTTAATTATTTTCAAAAACGAAAGGTCCATAGTATTGATATGATAGTCGCGAATAAAAAAGTGTTGTGATAGTCACGAACACGAATGGTGGTGGGCATTAGTTTGGGTCCAATTGAGTCTTTACATATTACTTATATACCACAATGGCTCTAAAGTTAAATATACATTCAGGTTTGGGCCTATCTTTTGTAACTAGAAAGATAAGCTAGGGATTACACCTCTATTTCTTAGAACACCCAAAGGACATGACCCATGAAATACCGTACGAGAGTTTGTCTTCGGCCTGATTGACAATCCGAACCTGAGCCCACAATCACGGACCAGTCCTGGAGTAGGTATAGATTTGGCTATCCAGAACCTAAAATAATTAAGTTCAGGTAAGGCTAGGCCATTAATCCACCCAAATTCAACTCGTTTACATCCCTGGGCAAAACGTGAGGCCTTTTTTGGGTTGAAATGACTAGATTCACAATGCACTAATTTATGAACATTGGATACAAACTCTTGAAAAACGTAGTTGAACTTTCAGGTCTGCCAAAAATGGTGAATTTGGGTGTGGACTCACAAGGGCCGGCTAGTACTACTGTACTGACCAGAAAACAACTTTTCGGTCTGAATTCAAGTCCCAGGCTCAACACTGACATTGAGACTGGATCAAAGCTGGGTTAAGCCCATTCAATGCCATGGGGGTTTCAGTCTTATATTATATAGTTGTTGAGATCCATGATCTAAGTCTCTGGCCTGATAAGGTTTTATATATTATATATGACTCTTAACCTTGGGTCGGTCTGAGTCTGACCTGTAGGGCCTCCGGACAGTCTAATTATGAGATTAGACGTTCGGGCTTTAACAGATTCGAATGATCAGATAAGATCATATGCATGCATATATAGATAGGATGGAGCACTGTTTAATTAAGTTGAGATTTTAAGATGGGAAGATTGCTTATATATACATATACACACAGGAACTGCTCAAATTAAAGAAGACCGACCACTGTAGAAAGGCTTGCACTAGGAGGACATGTTCAAGTGCATCAAAGAGCATGCATTTTATTTACGAAATATTAAAGGTGCGACTGCCATACATATAGTCAAATCACAAGTTGAGCCAGAATGACTTCAATCAGAGCTTATGTAAGATGATTTGTGCACCATATTGAGGCTGGAGAGTAATAATAACACAAGGAGCATGAGCATAGGAGGGTGATAGCTCAAATGAGAATCGCTGGAGAATCATGGACAAAGCTATCTTGGTTTCCAGCATGGTAAAGTTCTGCCCAATGCATACTTGCGGTCCCGTACCAAATGGAAGGAATGCAAGTTGATGGTTTGCCGCCTTGGCAAATCCTTCAGAGAATCTCTCGGGCTTGAATTCGTCCACATCTTCACCCCAAAGCTCAGGATCATGGTGAATGAAGATTATTGGTATAGCAAGTTGTACTCCAGGTGGAATTGTGTATTCTCCAAGTTTCACTTCCTTGTAAGTGCGCCTGATAGGCATAACTCCAGGTGGGTACAATCGGAGAACCTCATATATAATCATCGTCATCTGAAATGGAAATCCAATTACTCTAAATTAATAAGATCACAGTCTCAGTCTGTCTTTGAACTACAATTTAGGATTACTTGTACGGGCACCTTTCCCACATGAGTGGTTTATCTTCCCACTTAAGTGGACTATCTTCCGGTCCGTGCGGGCTCTCTTTTGGGTGCTAATTAACCCCCTTAGCTAGGGTATCCGAAAAAAAAAAAAAAAAAAAAAAAAAAAAAAAAAAAAAAAACTGAAAAGAGCAGAGAAAGGAAATACTTACAATCTTTAAACGGCTCAAGCCATTCAAGTCTGGTGTGTTTTTTCCAAACACTCGCAAAACCTCTTCCCTTGCTTTCTCTTGCCATTCTGGATGGATACTTAGCACAATCATCGTAAATGTCAGCAAACTTGCTGTGGTCTCATGTCCGGCAAAGAACAAAAGCTTGCACTCGTCAATCACCTCATCAAATGTCAATCCCGTGCTCTCGGGGTTACCGTTTTCTTGAGATTGTTTCAAGTGAGCTTCAATCATCACGCTCAGTATATCTTCTTTAACGGCATCTCCCATCTTTACTGCCTTTCTCCTCTTCTCAATCATTTCTGTCAGGACGGTTGTTACTTCTGTATTAATCTCCTTCCTCCTAATGTTCTCTTTTGTTGGCAAATAGCTGTGAAACAAGACATGTACAATGTTGGTGACAACAGATCGAGCAATAGGGAATGAAACTTGAAAAAAAAAAAAAAAACTATCATTTGATGCATCTTCCTTGTTATGGTTAATGCTTCTATGTATCTTCCTTGTTATTTCTGTTTTCATCTCCAGATAGATAGCTCAGTTGTTACAGAAATACAATATAAATATAATATTTGTGAGCTCGATCAAACTCTTACGCTAAGAGAGTGAGTATTATTCCAAACACTGAGTCGTTCTTACTTCTGAGACCATCCCTTCGCCTATACCACTCAACACTGAGAATAAAAAGAGAGAAAAAAACGCACCTGAAACCTGGGATATGTATGGTCTGAGTGGCCTTCAAAACAAGCTGAGCTTGTTCTCTTTCGAGTCGGAATATCCGCATCCCTTCTTTATAGTTAGTAGAAAATCCTGTACGAGCGATGACGTCTGCTGTTGTCTGTAGTAGTTCCGGCCACGCATTGATTTCATGGGAGTGTTTAGAGCCAATCTGTTTCTCCCATTTGCTTACCAATTCACTCCAACAAGTAAACATCATAGGTACCATGATCTGTAGCAAAGCAGTAAAGAGAGAACAGTCAATACCTTAGCAATGAACAATAAGGAATCAGTGTGCGAATCCAACTGGGAAAAGAAATTCAGTGAACCACAGTGTCCACCGAAAAGAGTTTTGTATTCTACGTATTGCCATTTGCACACCTAATCAGTCCATCAAGTAGAGCTTTGTTCACTCATCAAAGTGATAGATCATCTCATTTAATCTTTGGGTTAATGCATGCAGCCCATCTTGAGGAAGGCTTGGGTGTCGCATAAATCTATCATCTATTCCACACGTCCACCCCAAGTACATGTTATTGGTGTGTCACATGGAACCATGAAACAATCTTGACATACGAATGATTGTCTAACGTGTACATATAGGGCGTTGTGTTTGGCTCTCATATTACTTGTTGTGCGCATATTTGTGAAAGCGTGGATAACTGTGATTAAAAATCAATCAAGCCACATAAGAAGTGTGGCAAAACACACGGGGAGATTTATGTGGTTCGGCAAGAATGCATTTGTCCAAGGAAAATATACTTTTAATTGGTCTCACGCACATGATTCGGCAATAGCTAACACCCACAAGAGATAGAGCTCTTACCTTTAGAGCTCTCACCTTTCTTATAGAATCTAGGGCTGCAGATATATATATATATATATATATATATATATACATAAATTCTCAAAAACACCCCATCTAAAATGGGGTGTTTTTGCCCCTTTAGACTAGTTCAATTAAATGATGCCACCTCTTGTTAATGATGCCACCTCATATTGATCAACTTATTTTGATTACACATATTTTTAGGAGATATTCTCACACCCCTAATTTCTCTCTTCTCTCTTTGTGCGTCTATGCCCATGCACATCAAGATGATACTCCAAATCAGTACCATCATATAATCTTTTTTAAATAAATAAATTTATTTAAGAAAAACATGGACAATTCTATGATTACATGATGGTTGTCATCAAAGAATGTCATCATAGGCTCACGTGTGGGCTGTATGATGATTGTCATCAAAGAAAATCCAGCGGGTAAGGCTTGACTTTATTCATGTCATTTGGTATGAATTATGACTACATTTCTCTATGTTTTAAGGAGAAGATAAAAAAAGTATAATAGATTAGCCAGTTTCTAGGAGAATCAATTGGGAACCAAAAAAATCATTTCTTTGCATGGAGCATCACACGACCTTCCTTTCCATCTTTCTTTCTTTAATGTGTATATATATAGAGAGAAAGATAAGGTTATGATATTGATGACATGTGTTAAATTTTGAAAGGCTAAAAAAGGAGAGTTTTTCTTTGCAAAATGCCCATGTAGTTTTGTAGCGTTCCATAAATATATACCTGGACTCAATCACGATCCTGACCACCAAGAATACCATGGTACAATTACCAAAATACCCACAATCCTGAACTCAATCATTGGCTAACTCAATGGACCAATCCAGCCAACCCGGAATACAATACATAAACCCCACGCTTTTGACTTGCTTTGAATATGGTATCATGACAATTTCCCCTTCACATTATAGTTCATGTTTCTTGTTCTTCATGCAAGGCAAGGGTGTGCTTTGGGGGTGGTTCCAAACATAACATCCTGTGTTTTGGAAAACAAACCTTTAACTTCTCTTGATGGAATGCAGGGTTGAGAATCCTTCTGTGTCTGACCCATTTCTCGCCATCAAGGCTCACAAGCCCGGTTAACAACAATTTCGTTCTTGGATTCTGCACTGGCCTTGCAAAGTGACCAAATTTGGTGGACATAACTTCTCTTACCGGCTCAGGTTCCATGATGGTCACCCTTGGACATGTTCCAACCCAAGTAATAGAAGTTTTGCCTGTGATTCCAAATGGATAAAAGTTAAGTACTATCGAGGATTGGTGTAGATAAACTTTGAAAAAAAAATTAAATAGAAGAGATGCCTTGCTCAATTTAGTCAGCTTTGTGTCCTACTTTTCACGTACTAAAGCTTGCTTGCAACTATTTCTTATGAAAATGCACATGCTCAATTAAGTGAAAATATAATCACTCAACCTTGTTTGCAACTGTATATTATGCGAAGATCTAATGAGAACTCACATGATTACTTGAGTGAAAATAAAAACTAAGGGGCCTTGGAGGGTATTCAAACGTGTATATATATATATATATATATATAGAGAGAGAGAGAGAGAGAGAGAGAGAGAGAGTTTTCTTGTAGCTTGGTCGTAGAGAGAGAGAGAGAGTTTTCTTGTAGCTTGGTCGTATATTTTTTTTCCATTTCTATTGTATTGGAGATTTGATCTAACACACTTTTACTCACATAACCATTTTCCTATAGCTAAGTTATAATCAGGGACCATAGTTTGTTATTACTTCTAAAAATGAGTATCCTACACTTTTACCGAAAAGGAATACATCGAGTGACTATTCATGAACCTATGACGTTAGGTGACAAGGCCATGACGATATAGGTAATTTAAAAAAACTCATCACAACATGAATGGGAAATTATTGGACGGATCCAATCGAAAACACATGATTAAATCTAGTGCGCGATTAGAAAATTTGTGACTTGGACTGGGCTTGTCTAGTGTAAAAAAAAGTTGAATCGGAAACTTGACTCCCAACCTCGTGCATATTTACTTAAAAAAATAATTATTAATTGCTTAAAACTAGATCTACCTATCAAATGGTTCAAAGTGAGAATACCTAGCTAATTAAAATGATATGATTCGACTGAGTCTCCCTTGTATTTGACTCGGTATTTCATCAAAACGAGATGACTCGGGAGAATATAGAGTCAACTCGGAGAGTTTTCTAACCATAATTAAGTGCACTAAATAATATCATTACATGTAGGTGATCTTATGGCAGGGTGTATTCCAACTAGCACCACCGATTCTCAAGAAAAGGGCCATGAGGTACAAGCTAATTGAACTCATCATAAGTGGGTTACCTCATAGATGAGAGAAAGAGGGACCTCAAGAAACACCTTTATACCAAAGCCAACAACACTCTCTCATAATGAGATATTCGAATTGAAGTGAGAGGAATTAGACAGGTTGGATCAAGGGTGGCCTAGATCTAGCAGACTTTGGGTTATATATGTCCATGAGATATTCGAGTAAACAGGAATCGAATGGATGCAAAGTGCTTGGTAACCAATTTTTTCTCGAAAATTTGGCAAATACAAGATTTCCCGGGTCTGGTCCTTGAGTTAATTGGTTAAAAATGACTAAAAGCTTTTCATCGGCTTAGACTAGTAAGTGATTTCATGAGTTCTATGCATCGAAGCATCTTTGCGCAAGCAAAAAGAAAAATGAAAGACACAAGTGGCTAGCATAAATAACAAGAAGGATGCCAAATGTTAGAGAAAAAATTGGATTGGATTGTTAGTGTGCTTAGGTGGTAAATTGCTCATTGTTAACCGAGAGCAGTGCGATAAAAAATAATATCTTTTACTTTAATTGACGAGGGTCCATTCTCAATTCTCCGCCTCAAAATGTAAAAGATAAAATATAAATTTTAATAACCCGTGATAACTTAGGGATAATTTTATTCTTCATAAGCCCAAACTGTGTTCTTTATTTTTTTCGGGATTTGAAACACACCAGAACAATTACTTAATTTATTAATGGCCGTTTATCTGTTTATCATGTTTACTAATACTCTTCATTTCTATAAAAAAATTTCCTTTTGTAATTTTATTTTTTTATATATTCTCATTTTTCGTGCCCAGACTAAGCCAAATGTTAGAGATAATATTGGATTGGATTGTTAGTTGCTTGTTGGAGGAATAATGGTTGATTAGGTTTGAGATCGCGCCAAATAAGATCATTTTTGAAAGATATTTGTTGTTTATCTTTTAGAGATAAAAGGGTTGTTATTTTTTATGTCAACAATCACACATCATATCCTCTTCCCTAAAAGAATCATATGTGATTTGAGAGGGATGTTAGAAATTGATATCTTAGATAAATATTAATTTGGTAGGTTAGAAATTTTAGGAAATTTGAATTTAGAATAGGAAATTTTCAAATATGGCCTTAAGTTTTTTCCTTATTCCAAAAAAGACCAAAGTTTTGAAACTTTTCAAATTAGTCCCTAAACTTTCCAGTAAATTTTCAATTAAGGACATCCGGCCATTTAAAGATATTTTATGGTGACTTTCTCCCTTTGTATTTTAAAAATACCCAAATTACTCATGGATTTGGCAGCCACTACATGAAGCCAATCATTATAAGAATACTAGGTGTCCTTGATCACAGTGAAGACACCTGCGAGGGAAACAAGGAGAATATAGAGGAAGTGAAGGAGAATTTTATTACAATGAAGGGTAATTTTATTATTTAAAAAAAGGAAAAAAGTTGCTGAAAATTAACTTTAAATATAGATGGATGTCTTTAATTGAAAACTTCATGAAAAACCTTAGGGACTAATTTAAAAAGCTTTTGAAACTTGTGTCCTTTTTTGAAATAAGGTCGAAACTTAAGAACCTTTTTGAAATTCTGCCTTTCGAATAACGGTCGATTAGATGAATGGTACAATAAAATCATGGGAATAAAAGCCATTTTTGAGATTCTTTACCCAAAGACATACCATAGCTCTTGATCGTCTGATCGAGGAAGGGAAGGACGCGATGCGGGATGCTATGGGTCAGATTAATAGGTTTGGATAGTGTTTCCTCCCATGACTTATCGGTGTCCTTGAGGTTTCCATGGATTAATTTGTAACGTTCTCCATGGATCCCTTGTTGGTTTAGATAACTCTGCAGCTTCATGGGTTTCCACCAGATTGTGTAGAAAAGCTTCCAAACCCGCGAGAGAAGCAGAACGCAGAAAAGTAAAAGAAATTTTAGCATAACACCTGCCATCTTCTCTATCTAACAGTCACAGCAGCTCACTCTCCAAAGTCCAAAACTGCAACACCAAATAAATAGACTCTGAAACACTAACCCCGTGCACAAAACTAATAAAAAATAATGCTTCCTTGTGTGTGATTGGTGATGGCCAATCCATGCATATCTACATCCTTCTAAATTCGTAAAAGGTTCAAGAAGAATGGCCTCAGCGATTACGTCAATAGCAGTTGGAAATAGATTTGAGAAATTTGGCCCGTGCCATTTTTAGCAACATATGTATCTCTCTATTTGTTGGGTGCACTACATTACACACGTTTTTATTTTATTTTTGCTGCAAGAGATTTCTTCATTATCTAAAAACAGAAAGCAACAAAGAAGTGTTAGAGATATTAGGATAAGATTAAATATTTAAGAATTGATAGAGATAAGGTTCCTATGTATAAGGATGTTTAAAGAGAAGCTTATGTTAATGGAAGGTAAGGGAGATTACATCATTATCTAAAAACAGAAAGTAATAATTAACAAAGCAGTATTTAAGATTTGATAGAGATAATGGTTCCTATATATATAGAGAGAAGTGATTGTCCCAAAAGGGGAATGGTTCCTATATATATATATAGAGAGAGAGAGAGAGAGAGTGATCTTCCCAAAAGAGGGTTTGTAAATAGCGGGTGTCGTATCCACTGGGATAAAAAGACTAAGCTGTTTATTGATTTTTGAGGTAACAAAATATTGATTGGAGGTTTTGACTCTTAATTATTGATTTGAGGTAACAAAGTATTGATTTGAGGTTTTGACTCTTAAATTAGCAAATTAAAAACAATGTTTGATTTGATCGAAGAAAAGATCTTAGGGAACGGATTCATTCTTCTCTTGTATAATGGTAAGTATAAATTTAGGGTTTCACTATCAACGCTTTAAAGACTTGTTTGGGTTACAAATCTTCACAGAGTTAACAAAATAAGGATGTGGGTTTAGATCCGGGCAAAACCTCTCTCTATGGCATAGATTATTTTAGATCTAACAACACATTCATTCAAGCACCATTATATGACTGGTATTTAAATCTACAAGAATAAAATACCAAAACTAGATATTGCATTAACAAAGAAAATCAAATTAATGGATAATATTCATGTCATATAATAAAAGCATTCAAAGTAAAATCCTAGACCCTATACATCACAAAAAGTACAAGATTAGGGCTTCATCGCAACCCTAAGGTGGAGAGTTACTTACTTATGAAGAGAGATGGATGAAGAATTCTAGACGAAATCCCCATTGACGTTCTTCTAGATCCTCCAAAATCAGCCTCCAACTCTTTTCTCAAGACTTAATGCCCTAAAAACGAGTTTGGCTCGCTTTTTACAGCTTTTGCTTTCTTTTTCTCTTCAAATCAAGCAAGGAGACAGACTCTACCCATGTCTAGCGTCCGGACGCCAGCGGGCAGAACGAAGGATGTTGCTTGCTGGCCGTTTCTTTGTGGTCTTGCCATTTTCCTCCCATTAATTCCGAATTTCACTCTTTTCACTTAAGGCACCTGTAAACACAAAATTATCACAATTAATGCCAATTAAAATCATCAAAAGGTATAACAAAGTCCTCATTGAGGGGCCTAAAATACGATTCCCTAGCTGTTTTTCCCTTTATTCAGAGGATGGGCGGTTTGGATCGTGACTTTTGGGCCCATAAAATAAAATTACAAAAAGATTGACAGTGTAGGGACATGAAAACAGTCAATTATATTGATGCAATTCAACATTTTTTAAGTTTTTCCAAGCTTTTTTCAAAACCCGTGATGTGTTATGATTTAAGAAGTGAAACTTGGATTTGGATCATGAAATGGGGCCCACAAATGTGACATTTCCTAATTTTTTATTGTGCAGAAATCCCACATTGTTTATTACTTAATTTTACTTTTTTTTTTTTAATTTTTTAATTTTTTAATTTGAGCTTATCATAGACTGATTTTATTCCACTTTTACATAGATGGGAAATTTCATTGTCATTCATGCCTTCATTGCTAATAGAGGCAATGGCTGCTTTGGAATACACATGGGCCAGGCCAGGCCAGTCCGTTTTGACGCTAGCCTTACTCGCATCAGATTGTATTTATGCTTTGTTTTGTGCTGACAGGCTGTAATTGGTCCTGATTTCCAAGCCCAGTTGTTAAATGGTATTGGCCTGGATTTTTGCATTGTTAAAGGCCCGGAGTGACCTGGAATTTAACACAACGAGGTGCACATATATTTTGCAAATGGGCTGGGCATTGGCCTGACTTTGAGGGCTGCAGCTAGATTTGGGCCTGAGAGGCCTTTTTCGGACAAACTTTGATCCAACATAGCAATATTAAAGAGGTGACAAGTGAAGGTAATATGGTGGATATGTAGACGGGCCCTGACTTTCCTAGGATCTGATTTATAAGGGTGATGGCTAGATAATCATTTTGAGGAGATTATTTGATAGCCTTTTTTGGATATCTTTCTTTGTTCATTAAATCTCAACCACTTTTGTAGGAATACGTTTCTTAGAATTCATAGAAGTTTAATAATATGGTATTGAGATGATAGTCGCGAATACAAAAGGACAAAAGGTGTTGTGATAGTCACGAATACAAAAGGTTGTGGGTATTAATTTGAGTCCAATTGAGTCTTTACCTAGATTACTTACATACCACAAGGGTTCTAGAGTTAAATATACAATCAAGTTTGGGCCTACCTTTTTTAGCTAAATCTGGGCTCACCGTCACGGACCAGTCCTGTAATAGATTTGGCTATCCAAAACCTAATATACGTTTAGGTAAGGTTCCACCATTGATCCACCCAAATTCGACTCGTTTACATCCCTGGGCCAAGATGTGAGGCCTTTTTGGGTGGAAATGACTCGATTCACAATGCAATTTATGAACATTGGATACAACCTCTTGAAAAACATACTTGAGCATTCTGGGCTGTCAAAAGGGTGAATCTGGGCTTGGACTCACATGGGCCTGTACTAGCCGGATAACAACTTTTGGGTCTGAATTCAAGTCCAAGCCCCAACACTGACATTGAGACTGGATCCAAGAAACTCTTAACCTTGGAACTCTTGGACACTCTTATAAGATTCAGGCATTAACAGATTCGAATCAGATAAGAACATGCATAGGATGATGCACTGTTTAAGTTCAGATTTTAAGATGGGAAGATTTCTTATACAGGAACTGCTCAAATTAAAGAAAAACCACTCTAGAAAGGCTTGCACTAGGAGGTGTCCCATATGTTCCAAGTGCTTGAAAGAGCATTTTATTTAAGAAATATTATAGGTGCCACTGCCATAGTCAAATCAAGACAAGTTGAGAATGACTTCAGAGCCTATGTATGATGAGTTGAGCACCATGTTGAGGCATGAGAGTTATAATAACGCAAGGAGCATGAGCATAGGAGGGTGATAGCTCAAATGAGAATCGCTGGAGAATCATGGCCAAAGCTAACTTGGCTTCCAGCATTGTAAAGTTCTGCCCAATACATATTTGGGGTCCCCAGCCAAATGGAAAGAATGCAAGTTGATGGTTTCCCGCCTTGGCAAATCCTTCAGAGAATCTGTCGGGCTTGAATTCGTCCACATCTTCACCCCAAAGCTCAGGATCATGGTGAATGAAGATAAGTGGTATAGAAAGTTGTACTCCAGGTGGAAGTGTGTATTCTCCAAGTTTCACTTCCTTGTAAGTGCGCCTGATAGGCAAAACTGCAGGTGGGTACAATCGGAGAACCTCAAATATAATCATCGTCACCTGAAATGGAAATCCAATTAGTATAAAGGTCACAGTCTGTCTTTGAATTACAATTTGGGATTGCTTGTGTATTTCCTTTTGCTCTTTCTAAATTGGGATCTTTTCCCATAACTTTATGTTAATAACACAAGGATGGGTGATTTTCTGAAGTAAAACAAACCTGTTTGGATTACATGCATTTTAAAGGGTCAATTTAAAAGACAAAACAAGAAGCAAAAAAGAGTCATATTTTATGAAATAGGATATCGTAATTGGTAAACACTGCACTGTCCATGATTATTTCTGTAGGAAATGCACCTAAAAGAGCTAGCAGTTGAGACGCCTCCAATCACTTGGCATGAATAACGTAACCAACTGAAAAGAGTAGAGGAGAATGGCTCCTTACCCAAGTGGTAAGGATAAGGAGCGGCGGTTCTCACTTGTCCAGGTTCGAACCCTGGGCAATGCTGCCTCTTCTCACGTGTACAGGCTCCTTTTCCACTTGTGCGGGCTTTCTTTCCGGGGGTGCAAGTTCCTTTCCAACATGAGTGGAATATCTTTCTGTGTCTGCTGGCTTTTTCTTGGGTCCTAAGTCCTAACCCCTTTTGGTGGGGTCATAAAAAACAAATTGAAGAGCAGAGAAAGGAAATACTTACAGTCTTTAAATGGTTCAAGCCATCCAAGTCTGGTTTGTTTTTTCCAAAGACTTGCAAAACCTCTTCCCTTGCTTTCTCTTGCCAGTCTGGATGCATACTTAGAACAATCATTGTAAATGTTAGTAAAACTGATGTGGTCTCATGTCCAGCAAAGAAGAACAGCTTGCACTCTTCAAGCACTTCTTCAAATGTCAATCCCAAGCTCTTGGAGTCGCCGCTTTGTTGAGATTCTTTCAAGTAAGCTTCCACCATCACGGTCAGCATATCATCTTCAGCGGCATCTCCCATCTCCATAGCCTTTTTTCTCTTCTGAATCATTTCTGTCACCATGCTTTCCACTTCTATATTAATCTCCTTCCTCCTAATATTGTCTTTTGTGGGCAAATAACTGTGGAAGACGACATGAACAATGTTGGTGACAGCAGAGCAATATAGGAAATGAAACTCGCAAAAAACACAATCATTTGGGCCTAGAGGTGTACAACGGGCCATGCCGGGTCGGCACAGCCCATCTAGAGCTCCACCCAGCTGTGACTGGGCTGTGCCGTGCCCGGGTTGGCAGGTGCTGGCTTAGCGCGACCCACAGGCAAGAGCTATGCATTGCTGGCCCACGGGCGTTTTTTCTTCTTTTTTAAATGTAAAAATTTATATTTAATGCAACATTTGGATTAGAAAAAGTATCTTTCCAATGCTCCACCTTTAATGGTAATTAGTAATAGTAATAGTAATAATTCTATATTGGGTTGGAGGAAAGAGTAGCTTCCGATCAATTACTATAACTTAACATCTCGGCGAAATATAATTTACATTTATATAAACAAATGCTAATATCGATATGAATTAATACCATCTTATGAAAGATAATTCCCATAATCCCATCTTACCCATAACAAAGGCCCATAACCCATTGATCGGGACGCTGGGCTAGGCCCAGACGTGCCAGGCCTGGCCCTGCTTGGGTGAGGTAGCCCATGTTGGGCTGGTCAACATGCCGGGCTTTGGTGGGCCTAAGTGGCCCGTCCCAGTTTATACCTCTTTTTGGGTCTTTCAGTTTCCATTTCATGTTTCTCGAATATGGAATCATTAGGACAAGTCTAAAATGAAAAATACACGGGACAATTCGAAAAAAAAAAAAAGAAGCTATCAATGCATATAGTTGGTCTCATATTAAATTCCCTCTGCTAACTATTCCAACCATAGAGGTAGTGAAAATACTTTTCAATACTCCTTCTTGGGTGGAACCAGATCGGTCCACTTTTGGCAACGCGTATATTTTTTTTCAATATTGAGTCGTTCCTCCTTAGATTCAAAGTATGACTACTTGACTCTGATGCTATATTAAGTTTCCTTTGCTAATCATTTCTCGCAAAACCTAGTAGAGGTAGCAAAAATACTATTTAACAATGTGTACAAACTTTAATAGATGGATGAGATGCACCTCTTTTACTCAAGGTTCATATAATGCATGTTGGCCTTCTTCTCAAAGCCTAGTTTAGTTGAAAACCTCAAATGAAATTTCGCTTCTCCTGCAACCATGGCAGTTCTTAGCCCTAGCAACAGCTAGCTACGTAAACTTAAGTTAGTCTTGGTGAATATAGTATCTATACTACCAACTCTTGACATACTAACTATATATCCATGGTGATGTCAACTCAATTTGTAATCATTTAAATACGATGTCAAGCTGGTCAACTATAGTTTAGTACACCTGCAGGGTCTATTTGTTTGCATAAAATATAAAGAAATTTATGGTGAAATGAATTGTACTGAAGAATTATTAAAGACGCGAAAGACAAACAACATAAGGTGAGGGGTGGAAGGATATAAACAGGGGCGGAACTAAAATTTTGACATTGCGGGGGCCATTGTGATAAAAGAAATTCTTGGGGTATCCATTGCAAAAAATGGATTGAAATTTTAATTAATCTAAAGGGCCTCTTTTTTTTTTTTTTTTTTTCTAATGCATATCCAGGCCTGGTCCAATTTTATAAACACCTGTAAAAGCTAGGCCCGAGCTCGCCCATTTAATTAATTGAGCTGGGCTGAAGCGAGCTTTTTTTCAATTTTATGGGCATTCTAGCAATTTTTTTGGATTGATTAAATTAAATTACAAGTATTACTTACACAATCTAGGTAGGGCAGGGTCTGGGCTTTCTATCACTTAATAAAAGCATGGCCCCATTATTAGATGAATCCTAATCACTGATCCAAGCCCGGCCCAAAGCTGGCTAGGCCCGGATCAGGCTCGGGCTGGCCCAGCGCATGAAAACCCTAACTTTCAGTGTAAATCATGTATGTCAATACATCCATCAGCCCATGAATTCACATTTTTAGCTTGTCAAATGTATTCTGTGCATGCTACCTTCAAGGGACTCTTCATCATGGAATTTATTTGCTATCTGATAATCCTCTAGTTCTTAATGGGTTTTTGGATGTTGATTGGGATGGATGTCTAACTACTTGATGGTCCACTACCGGTTATTATATCTATTAGGGCAGCAATTATATCTCATGGAGTGCTAGGAAGAAACCTATTGTTGCTCGCTCAAGCATATTGGTTGAAAATCAAAGTGATGGCTTCGAGAACTTTAGAAATCACCTTTCATACTTTCATATTACGAGATATATATTAGGTTCCACTTGGACCAACCATCAACGTGTTGTTTTATGACATTATCTCGGCTCTCCATCTCATGATCAATTTGGTGTTTCATACTCATACCAAACCCATAGAGATTAATTATCATTTCGAATGCAAGAAAGCTACCCTGAGATACCTTATTACTACATTTGTCTCATCTACAAATCTAAGTGGTTGATATATTCTATTTTTATACCACCAATTTTGTGTTATGGAAATAACCATTTTGTCTTATGGATATATTCTTTCTCTCTCAGGATCATAGATAAGCCTTTTTCTTGCAGGCCTCTTCAAGCGTTTTGCAGATTTTTGGGTGTCCATCTCAGCTTATTAGGTGATTAGTTCTTGGTGGTTTTTTCCTTTCTTTTTCTTGTTCCTTTTTCATTTCTTTGCATATTTCTTTCTTTCAATACAAACTTCCCTTATAGCACCAAATTAAAAATAAAAAATAAAAATTCCAAGGCTCTTCCTTGACAATAATTCCTGTTGCTTTATCCCAAACTGGGTTTTTAGCCATCTCCATGTCCAATTTGAGGTGTCGTGTAAAGACTGATTGCCAGACCTAATTAATCCAACTAGGCTCAAGCTCAGTCAATGTGATGACTAGCCAGACTCAAGCTCAGTTAGCCTAAGTCAATGCTTCTATGTATCTTCATTTTATTTTTATTTTCATCTCCACATAGATAGTTCAGTTGTAACAGAAACACAGTATAAATAAAATATTTGTGAGCTCGACTGATAATTATTCCAGACACTGAGTCGTTCTTATTTTTAAGACCATCCCTTCTGCCTATTCCACTAACCACTGAGAAGAAAGAGAGAGAGAGAGAGAGAGAGAGAGAGAGAGAAATGTGCACCTGAAACCTGGGACATATATGGTCTGAGTGGCCTTTATAACAAGCTCAGCTTGTTCTCTTTGAAGATGGAATATCCGCATCCCGTCTTTATAGTTGGTAGAAAATCCTGTCCGAGCAATGACATCTGCTGTTGCATCTTGTAGTTCCGGCCACACATCGATTTCACTGGAGTTTTTAGAACCAATCAGCTTTTCCCATTTGCTCATCAATTCACTCCAACAGGTAAACATCACAGGTACCATGCGCTGTAACAAAGCAGCAAAGAGAGAACCAATCAATACCTTAGCAATGAAACAATAAAAAAATGACACCCTTAAAGGAATCAGTGTGTGAATCCAACTGGGAAAAAAACCCAGTGAACCGCAATGTTCACCAAATGGAGTTTTGTATTCTACGTATGGCCATTTGCACACCTAAACAGTACATCACGTGGAGCTTGCCCACGCATCTATTGAGGAGAGTAGGCTCAACCCGATGGGGAATATTGAAAAGTATTTTTACTGTCTCTACTAACGCCTTAAGGTTTTGGTAACAATGACTAGCTAAAGAAATTCAAGATAGTATCAGAGCCAACCAATCGTAAGTTCGAATCCCAAGAGGAATGACTCGGCGCAAAAAAAAAAAAAAAAACGTGTCGCCAAAAGTGCACCGGCCGGGTTCCACCTGAGGGAGAGTATTGAGGAGTGGGCTCCACCCGATGGGGAATATTGAAAAGTATTTCCGCTGCCTCTACTAACGCCTTAAGGTTTTGGTAGCAATGGCTAGTTAAAGAAATTCAAGAGCATCAACGTGATCGATGATCTAATTTAATTTCTCGGTTATTGAATGCAACCCATCTTGATAAAGGCTTGGATGTTGCATAAATCTTTCATCTATTCCTCACGTCCACCCCAAAATGTTATTGGTGTCTCACATGGAACCATGTAACAATTTTGACATCCAAACTATTGTCTAATGTACACATACAGGAATTTTTGTTGTAACCCTAATACTAACCTATTGCGCGCGCATGTGTGGAAGCGTGGGTAATTGCGATCCACTATCAATCAAGTCACATAAGAAGAGAAAAGAAATATACAGAGATTTATGTGGTTTGGCAAGAGTGTCTACGTCCACAGAAAAGAAATTCAACTTTCCTTAATCAGTCCAACTTGGCTCAACAATCGTCGACTCCTAGCAGAGGAGAGAGAGCTCTTACCTCTCTCACAGAGTCTAGGATTACAAATTACATCATATATATAATCTACACTTTTTTGCCCCCCTAAAATGCCCCATTACAATTACCAAAATTCTTTTGATCTTGAACTTAGTCATTGGCCAACCAAATGGACCAATCCGGTCAATTCGGAATACAAGACATAAACACAACACTTTTGACTTGCTTTGAATATGGTATCAAGAGAAATTTCCCTCTATATTGTAGTTCATGTTTTTTGTTCTTCATGCAAGGTAAGGGTGTGCTTTGTGGGTGGTTCCAAACATAGCCTCGTGTTGTAGAAAACAAACCTTTAATTTCTCTTGATGGAATGCAGGGTTGAGAATCCTTCTATGTCTAACCCATTTCTCCCCGTCATAGCCCACAAGCCCTGTTAACAACAACTTCGTTTGTGGGCGCTGCTCTGGCCTTGCGAAGTGTCCAAATTTGCTGGACATAACTTCTCTTACCAACTCGGGGTCCATGATGTTCAGCCTTGGACATGTTCCAACCCAAGTAATAGAAGTTTTGCCTGCGATTCCAAATGGCTAAAAGTTCAGTACTAACTAGGATTGAAGTAGAGAAGCTTTAAAACAAATTAAAGAGAAGGCCTCCTGGGAAGAGATACCTTGCTCGCTCAATTTATAGTCAGCTTTGTGTTCTACATTTTACTAAAGCTTGCTTGCAACTGTATCTCATGCAAAGAGCTTATGGAAACCCACATGATCAATTAAGTGAGAATATAATCACTCAACCTTGTTTGCAACTGTATATTATGCAAAGATCTAATGAGAACTCACATGTTGATTGAGTGAGAATAAAATCTAAGGGGCCTTGGAGAGTATTCACACGTATATATGGAGAGAGAAACAGAGAGAGGAAGACTTCTTGTAGCTTGGTATTACATTTTTATTTACCTTTTTGTTGCATAGGGGATTTGAACTCACCCACTCTTACTTACACATCCATCTTCCTAACTAGATAAGGTATAATTAAGGACCATAGTTTCTTATTGTTTCTAAAAAGGAGTATCCTACACTTTTGTTGAAAAAGTATACATCTAGCGGTCATTCATGAACCTATGATGTTATGTGACAAGGCCATGATGATATAGGTAACTTAAACAAGATCATCACAACATGAGTGGAAAGTTGTTAGACGATCCAATCGAAAACACATGATTAAATTCATTGCAAGATTGAAAAAACTCGTGACTCAGACTCGGGAGAGTCATGTTTTTTAAAATAATTTTAAAAATATTTAAAAATAAACTCATTACTTATAAAATATAAATATACATTTATTTATTTGCATTCATGATAATCAATTTAAACTAATAAATTTATCTATGCAAGAAAAGCATGACAATAAAGAAAATAAAAGAAAAATATTGTATATTACATAATTTGTTACTCTAGACATTGAATGTAAAAGATCAAATATAGGTTTTAAATTACATTCTAGTCATCATTTTTAAACTGCTGACTCCAAACTTCATGCATAATATGTAAAAATACATATTAATTATTTAAAATTAGATCTACCTATCAAATGGTTCAAAATATGAATAACTAATTAAAATGAGATGACTCGGCCTAGTCTCCCTTGTATTTGACTCGGTCTTTCATCAAAACGAGATGACTTGAGAGAGTAAAGAGTCCACTCGGATAATTTTCCAACCATGATCGAGTGCACTAAATAATATTGTTACATGTAATCAATCTTATGGCGGGGTGTATTCCAATTAGCTACACTGATTCCAAGGAAAGGGCCATGAGGTACAAGCTAATTGAACTCATCATAAGTGGGCTCCACCTCAAAGATGAGAGAACCTCAAGAAACACCATCACCAACACCAACAACACTTTCCACTGGCAACCGAAGAGAGAGGAAATTTGACAGGTTGAGTCAAGGGTAGCCCAGATCTAAGTAGACTTTGGGTCATGTCCTTGGGATATTCGAGTAAACAGCAACCTAATGGATGCAATGAGGTTGGTAACAAAAAATTTTTCTTTTTTTAAATTAGGTAAATACAAGATTTCCTGGGTCAGGTCCTTGAGATAATTGGTTAAATATGACTCAGAACTTTTCATCAGCTGAGACTAGTCAGTGAATTGAGTTCTATGCATCGAAGCATCGTTGCACCAAAAAAAAAAAAAAAAAAAAAAAAATGAAGAAAAAAAAATAGCATAATTAAGTAACAAGAAGGATAACAAAATGTTAGAGATAATATTGGATTGGATTATTAGTGGTTTTTTAGAGGAATAATGGTGGATTGGGTTTGAGATCACGCCAAATTTGATCATTTCTACAAGAGACATGTTGTTTATCTTTTAGAGATGAAAGGCTTGTTATTTTTTCTGTCAACAATCAACTATCCTTTCCCATGAAAGGATAATGTGATACAGTTTGGTTAGTTAGAAACTATAGGTAATTTGGATTTTGAATAATGATTGATTAGGCTTGCTCTTCATTGTCGAAATTGAGATCATTTCTTAATTGAATGGTACAATAAAATCATGGAAATGTAGTTATTTTAGAAATCCTTTACCCAAGACATACCATAACTTTTGATCGTCTGATCGAGGAAGGGAAGGACGCGAGACTGGATCTTATGGGTAAGATTGATAGGTTGGCATAGTGCTTCCCTCGAGTACCTATCGATATCCTTGAGGTTTCCATGGATTAATTTGTAGCGATGGCCATGGATCCCTTGTTGGTTTAAATAACTCTGCAGCTTCATGGGTCTCCACCAGATTGTGTAGAAAAGCCTCCAAATCCATGAGAACAGCAGAACGCAGAAAAATATAAAAAGTTTTAGCATAACATCTCCCATTTTCTCTATCTCACAGCCACAACAACCCTCCAAAGTCCAAAACTGCAACACCAAATAAATAGACTCTGAAACACTAAGCCCGTGCACAAAACTCATAAAAACAACGTGCCTCCTTGTGTGTGATTGGTGATTGTCCAATGCATGTATATCTTCATCCTTCTAAATTCTTAAAAAGCTCAAGAAGAATGACCACAGCGATTACGTCTATAGCAGTTGGAAATAGATTTGAGAAATGTGGCCCGTGCCATTTTTAGCAACATATGTGCCTCTCTCTTTGATGGGTGCTCTACATTACACATGTTTTTATTTTATTTTTTCTGCAAGAGATTTCATCATTATCTAAAAATAGAAAGCAACAAAGAGGTGTTAGAGATATTAGGATAAGACTAAATATCTATATTGCCATAGAGATCACCTTACCTTTTATTGACATAAACTTCTCTATATATATAGGAACCCTTATCTCATTCAAATCCTAATGTCTTTAACACTTCTATGTTACTTTCTATTTTTAAATGATGATGAAATCTTTGTCCAACAGGTGTAATCTTAAAGACGCATGTTTCTTAAACAGCTCTATTTAGACGAAACAGGGAATCTGGATCCGTTTCTTAAAATGGCATCATGAGCCACATTTCTCCAACCTATTTTTTGCTGCCATAGACGTAATCACCGAGGTCATTCTTCTTGAGCCTTTTACAAGTTTAGAAGGAAGAAGATGCGCATGCATTGGCCATGACCAATAACACACACAAGCAGGCATACATTTAGTTTTGTGCACGGGATTAGTGCTTCAGAGTCTATTTATTTGGTGTTGGATGTTTGGAATTTGGAGGGCTTTAACTTTGAGAGGGAGAAAATGGGAGATGTTCTGCTAATATTTCTTATATTCTTCTGTGTTTTCCTTCTCTCATGGATTTGGAAGTCTTTCTACACAAACTGGTGGAGACCCATGAAACTGCAGAGCTATCTGAACCAACAAGGGATCCATGGCCATCCTTACAAATTGTTCTATGGAAACTTCAAAGACCTCAATAGGTCCACGAGGCAAGCACAATCCCAACCTATCAATCTGACCCACAAGATTGTATCACGTGTCCTTCCCTTCCTCGATCAAACAGTCAAGAGCTATGGTATGTCTTGGGTAACTTTCTTGTAGCTTAAGCTATTTGTTTCCTTCTTCTTTCCTATGGTTGCCCAACCATGCTTCGATGCAAAGAACCCAAATCACTTAGAGCATGTTTGGGAAGTCTAATTTTTCCCACTATTTCTCTATTTCTCTAAAATTGATAGAGGTTTGAAAAAATAGAGTGTTTGGCACCACCTTTGAAAATGTTGAGATGCCCAATCAAGATCCAAATCGTTGAAAATGTTCACAATGTAAAATACGGCCATGTATCCAAATTTGAGCTATTGAATCATCACCAATTTCGAGATATGTGCCACAAACCGTGAGCCATTGGATATAATTTATTATGATCTATGAGTCCCAAATATAAGATCAAAACCGTTGGATATGTTTGGAAGGCTGAATGTGGCTATGTGGTCAATTTTGATCATATAATATCTTGTGAATCTCGAGATATGTGGCAAACAAAAATAACCATTGATGTATTATGCTCAATATTGCATTCGTCCATGAGCAGTAAACTATTTTAATTTTTTTTTTTATTTAGAGATGTGTAAAAAAAGATCTAAACTGTTAGTAATGTCCACAATATCAAACATAACCATGAGACCAAATTTCACATGTTGATCATCACCAAAAAAGTGAGCCATTAGGTATATAATTTTGTGGATTATGTTGGTCCCAAACACAAGATTCAAACCGTGAGATCTCTTTGGAAGGCTGAGCACGTCCATGTAATCAATTTTCATGGCCTAATTTCTTGTGAATCTTAAGAAATATGTGGAAAAACTCTCAACCAATGATATAAAATGTCTATTTAGCATAGGGGAGATGATCCTATGAGAGATATCTCTCACCTTAATTGAGAGATTGGGTGGGGGTCCTCACATCCATATCCAATGCCAACAACTTAAATGTGAGGGCCCGCACCACTTATATAAGGTGAGAGATATCTCTCATAGGAGCATCTCCATTAGCATGGACCCTTGTATTACCAAATACCTCTTTTATTTTAGCCTCTTTTTTCTATGGCTCTTTTTTGTATGGGTCTATATTGAATGGCCTTTGAGAAATAGACTAGTGGTCCCAAACATGGCTTTACTGGTCTTGAAAACCTTGGGTTTCATTACCCGATTACGTCAAGGACCAACCCTCGAAAGTCTGGATTAGGGTTGGCAATGGGGCAGGTTTGCTACAGGTTGGGGTCAATCCAAATCCATCCGGTCTCAAATTTATCTTATCCAAACCCAACCCGACCTGTAACGGGTCACTAATATGCGCCAAACCCATCCCGTTTGGGTGGGTTAAATCATCTTTAAAGCTTAAAACTTTTAAAATATAGAAAAATGTATATGTGCGGTAGAGATAGAACATACCATCTTCTATTCCCATATGCCTTAAGTTAAGGCCCAGAATCGCAGACCTTTAAGTTTTGTGTATCACTTTAGTAATAAGTATATAAATATTATATATTTGGGGTGGGAAGGGTTGGGACAATAAAACACAAACCTGCCCGAGTAGGTTGGGGTGGGCTCTGTTTATCCCTGACCCATTCCCATCCAGGGGCGGACATACATGTATTAGGAGCCCCCCAAAATTGGTAAAAGCGCATTAGGGCCCTAAGAGAAGTCTGGCCCAGCCCCCACTTAAAACTACCCATAGCCCCCACCTCCCTTTCCCAAGTAAAAAATTCTCATTTCCTGATCTCTCTTTCCCTCTCTCAAAAAGCCATTAAAACTTAAAAGAACTAAGCATATTGATGATTGCCATTAATCAGAGAATGTTTAATAATTATTTGGGTCAAAAAATTGTAACCCACAGATCTATAGGTTGGATCTTTTTTTATATATATATTTCTTCACAATTTGCTCAAAACCCATAATTTTTTTGTCACTTGGAATATGGGTTTTGAAGAAAAAAAAAAAAACCTAGAACACAAGTACAAATGTCAAATAAATTTTGATGATAGAATGTCAGTCGATGTAATTAGATATTATGTAATTGTAATATTTTATCTTTTGCCAACGAAATAATGATTGACTTCTTCAAGTGACTATCGTAAATCCCCCCTTAAACGAAAATCCTGTGTCAGCCACTGTTGTCATCCCTAGTCTGGACATACCCAAGTTTCCAAACAAATAGATAACCACCCTCTTTGCATCCATTAGATTCTTGTTTACTTGATCATCCCAATTAAGGACCTAACACAAAGTTCATAAGATTTGGACCACGTTGACCCAACCTATCTAATTTCTTTGTAGTTATGTGGAAAGCAGATACACTGAAGTAAAATCCCTCGCTTTGGTTGCCGGTGGAAAGTGTTGTTGGCATTCAAAAAATTCATTTTAAAATCCACATGAAAATCCTTGGTTTGCCCCAAAAATAAACTACCTACAAATGTTTGCACCCATTAAACGAGAATCTTGGGTCGGCCACTTTTGGTGTTGCTTTTGCTTATGGTCTTTCACTCCTCAACGGAGTGAAGCCCGCCTATGATGAGTTCAATCAGCTTGTGCCACATGGCCACTCCCTTGAGATTTGCTAGTGCTTAAATAAAAAATTCAATGCAGACTGAGTAAACCCCACCATAAGATTGATTGCATTTAATAATATTATGTAGTATACCGGAATTAATTATGTGTTTTCAATGTAATCCATCCAATAATTTCCCACCACATTTGTGGCGAATTTGTTCGAGTTGTCTATATATATAGTCTTGGCCTTGTCATATATAGGTTCATGAATGAGGGCATGATGCAAACTTTCCGGAAAAAATGTGTAGGACACTTCTTTCTATAAGTAATAATAGGAAAATGGTTGTGTGGGTAAGAGAGTTCAAATTCCCTGTGATGCAAAAAAAAAAAAAAAAAGAAAAGAAAAAAAAGAAAAATGTAATACCAAGCTGTAAGAAAACCATTAATCCTCATTTTGACAAAGAAGCCTCAGCTTAATCTTGGGCTGCAACTAGTTTCAGGTATCACAATTGCATTGCTTGCATTTTGTGATGCTCTGTGTCCTTCCTTTTCCTGGCCCGAATTGTGGATTTTATTTCTTTCTTTCAGCCATTTGTGCCTTTTTTTGAGTATCTGTTTTCTGGTGCTGTGGGGCATCAGAACTTTTGGGATCGGTCTTTGGACCAATCCCAAAAGTCTGTCCATGTAGCACAGCTCGTATCTATTATGCTCACATTGCCCGAAAAACAGATTCTACCTTTTTGTTGTAATTTTGTTATATTGTCTATAATATACCAATACTTGCAAAACTCCCTCTCTCTCTCTCTCTGGGCGCGCTCCCACGTTTCAAAGGCCTCTCCTTTCTTATTTTCACAAAGGTGATCATATGAGTTTTCACAAGCTCTTTGCATAAGATAGCATTGCAAACAAAGTTGAGAGAAAACTCACATATCTGACTACAAATAGTTGGAGCAAGGCATCCCTTCCCAAAAGGCCTTCTCTTGAACTTATTTTAAAGCTGGTATTAGAGGAGTGCTTCGAAATTGCAATGTGGACGTTTTTTTTATGTTCTCAAAATATGTCGGGGTTTGTGACTCCTCTAATAAAGCAGATTTTTTAGCTATCCTGGAATCTCTTGGGTGTTTTTTGAGGTATTACCATGGCAATCTTATTGTGGAGAGTGATTCTTCTAATACAGTAAGTTGGGTTTCGAACCGCAAGGTTTATCCATGCAAGTTTCAGTTCATTTTTAATGAAATCCAGGTATTATCCACCACCATTAATGTTAGCTTTCAGCATAAGAATAGGTCATAAAAAATTATAGCGGATGCTTTAGCCAAGTAAGGTGTTGAGAGAGTTTTTCCTTGGGAGGATTTTATTATGTAGTTGTGGTGTGAGGGGTACATTACTCTTGTACCTTTGTGTTTTATTTTCCTTTTTTTTTTTCTTTTCTTTTTGTATTCTCCGTTTGTATTCTATTCTCTTTCAATATAAAGTATTGTTACCGATAAAGATAAAAATAAAAACTTTCACGTTTGGCAACCATATCTTCAAGAAAAAGATTTTCGGTTTCCCTAAAGATGTTATAAATCCATGTTTGGCAATTGTAAATTTCTGAGGGTTTTAACGAATGTAAATCTTCATTTATTAGGAATTTTAGTTTCGACCACCCCCCATAAGATTTGAAAATCCTCACCTAAGTGGATTTGCATACCAAATCCTATTTTTCTCAGCTATATGCATTGATACATACCAATATTAATGTGAAATCATTAACTATACAAATCCTCAGTGAGGAATCCTTGTTACAGTGGTAGTGAAGAATCACCAGATCTATGTATTCATCGCCTGTTACCAAACATGCTCTTTTTTTTAGCACTGAACTTTTAGCCATTTTGAAAAACAGGCAAAATATCTTTTTATTGGGCTGGAACATGTCCAGTTGTGAACATCATGGACCCCGAGCTGATAAGGGAAGTTGTGTCCACCAAGGCTGGTCACTTTGCGAAGCCAGAGCAGAACCCATCCACAAAATTGTTCATAACAGGGATTGTATTTTATGATGGCGAGAAATGGGCCAAGCATAGAAGGATTCTGAACCCTGCATTCCATCAAGAGAACTTAAAGGTATGTTTTTTACAACACAGGATAATATGTTAGGTCCACGGATCCAAACCAAGATGAAACCAGACCCGGACCCATTTACTTATCAGGGCCTATATAAGAACCAATATCCTATTTTTTAACAGGGTCGAACCTCTGAATAATTAGAAAATCGGATACTCATTTACATCCCTAAACACCAGAGGTTCTCTTTGGAACCAACCCCCTTTACATTGCATGATGAACAAGAAACATAAACTACAATGTGAAGGGGGATTGCTAGTTCTTAGCAATGCGCTTGGTTGAAGTATGTAGCTTGTTGCTAAACATTCTATATATTCAAATTAGACAGTGGTTCGTATGTAAAAAATTGTTTAATGGTTCCATGTGTTTCCCAAATTACACGTTAGGTTGGACATGTGGAATGGAAGGCAAATTTATGCAAGATCCAAGCCTTCTTCAAGATGGGCCCCACATATAGACACTATATCCCAAAGATTAAGCTAGATCATTGATCACTTTGTTGCATTCTACGAAATAAATGGATTTATCAAGAAACTTCCCCAGTCAATGCATGAGCAAGCTCCATTTGATGGACTGACCAGGTGTGGAAATATCCATTCATGGTATACAAAACTCTTTCGGTGGACACTACCAAATCCACAATACGTATTGTGGTTCACTAAATTTGAATTTTTGATCCGGTTGCTTCTTTCGCTGAGTCCACCAAGTGTGTCATTTTTAATTGTTCATTGCTAAGGTATTGACTGGTTAGTGTCTTGCTTTCTTTGCTGCTTGGCTACAGCGTATGGTACCTGCAATGTTTACCAGTTGTAGTGAATTGATGAGCAGATGGGAGAAGCTGGTTGGCTCAGAAGGCTCCCGTGAAATCGACGTCTGGCCAGAACTAGAAAATTTAACATCCGATGTCATCTCTCGGACAGCATTTGGTAGTAGTTTCAGAGAGGGGATGAAAATATTCCAGCTCCAAAAGGAACAAGCTGAGCTTTTCTTTAAGGCCTCTAATAGCGTCTACTTCCCGGGTTCCTGGTGCATTTTTCTTCTCTCTTCTCTTTCTCACACAGCTTGGGACCTCTTAATGTTATTTGATCTAGCCTTCTATTCCTATTCCTCTATGATTATATGAATTTCCTATTGGTTAGTAATCTCACATGCCTTCTTTCCCGGTGGATTCTGTTGTAGGAAATACATTGTTCATCATTTAGTAGTACATGATTATGTTGGATAAAATCATTCCACCTTTGTGGGTCAGTTTGTTTCGACTTATGAGCCACTTTGGAGGTGGTCTATTTGGAGCATGGTGGTTGTAGGCTATGATACCCAAATAATTCAAAACAGGCAACGGTTCTGAACCATATGTACTTGATACTTCAATAATTCAATTTATATAAAATCTGTGTTCTTGCTATATCCATGTCTTATCTTGGTGATCATAGATGCAGAGATGGATAGCGATGCAACAATTAAGAGTTAGGTTGTGGAAGGTTGTGGGGGTGCAGATGTGAAAATTGGATTTGGGTTAATGATTGAGGTGGGGTTCATTTTATATAATCTGCAGGCTGCCTGATAAGGAGATGGGTAATGTTTGAGAGATTGGGTTGTTAGAACAGAGGTGGTGGAGCATGCATGTAGGGTAGATGGGGAGAGTAGTAACTATTTATAGAGTGTTTACCAAGAGATTACAAGATATTTAAGATAATTAAAATAGTAACTCTACATTTGACCGGAATTTATGTTGTGGTGGAGGTCAAATATCTTAATTATAACCATGTGTTATTGGGTTAAGATTTGGGGAGAAGATTTCCTCAGCAGAGATTCGTATCTCATCAATTGTTTAGAATTACCAGCTTGTTACATGGATTCTGTCGAAATCTAGAACACCATTCCAATACATTTAGGGCCTGATTGTTTTATGTAATTGAATTCATAGGATGTTTTTCTACAAGCAGTTAAAAATGAAGAATCAAAGGAGAATGTCAAAAAATGACTATCAAATAACCTCTCATTTAATGAAAATTGAATGAAGGGAAGATGGCAGATGAATAACTGGCCAACACCCTAGTAATTCAATACCTACGGGAAAGTGAAGGTCTCATCTATAAGAAACCATATACCAACCTAAAAGCTTAAACTTATAGGTGGAAGGCACGTACAGGTATATTAAGACATGACAAGCCTATTACTTAGGTAATGTGGAACTTCCTGACACTCCCCCTCACGTGCAGGCCCAACAGATTTCATGGACGGACCTATCACGTGGGCTACACAAAAACGACGAGATCGGAACCCGTTTTGATACCATGTAAGAAACCATATACCAACCCAAAAGCTTATATTTTTACATACAGGTATATTAAGACATGACAAGCCTATTATTTAGGCGATGTGGGACTTCCCAACACTCCCCCTCACGTGCAGGCCCAACAAATTTCATGGACGGACCTGTCACGTGGGCTACATAAAAACGACGGGATCGGAACCCGTTCTGATACCATGTAAGAAACCATATACCAACCCAAAAGCTTAAACTCATAGGTGGAAGGCCCATACAGGTATATTAAGACATGACAAACCTATTACTTAGGCGATGTGGGATGTGGGACTTCCCAACAACATCTACATCTCAATCTTATATACTTCACCCCTCACCTCATATTGTTTCAACCCTGAGCTCTTTAATAATTCTTTGACGCAGCTCATATCACCATAAATTCCTATATATTCTATTCCTTGTATGTAATTTATGCTGACAAGCAAGCCCTTAAGGTGTACTAAAATTTAGTTAACCATACTGGTTGCTTGACTTGTTTTTAAAATGATTATTACAAGTTGAATTGACATCACCATGGGCAGTAGTAGCAAGAGTTTGTTGTGGTCAAACATATACTATTCACCTAGAGTAACCTAAATATACTTAATGCTAGAGGTTGCTAGGGCTGTGAACTGCATGATTGTAGGGGAATACAGATTTCATTAGAGGTTTTCAACTATTCCAGGTTTCGAAAAGAAGGCCAAGAGGCATTATATGAACCTTGACTCAAAGACGTGTTTCTCATGCTTCTATAAAAGCCTGTACGCATGGGACCATTGATTTCAGTGATCAGTCATGTGAGGAATTTTTATGGATGATTCCAGTTATGCATGATAGGTACTTTTCCATATTGCATGTGGTCAGCTTTATCTCATATGACTATTCGATTTTGACCTGTCTGATCAAGATTAGGATTGTCCCATCATGAAGATTTTTTGGGGCAATCCTTAGTGGTTCCCTTGATATTGATGGATGCTCACTAGGCCCCAATTCACTATACGTATCCGTGATGGGGACACTACATTCATGGTTAGACAAATCCTTATCATTCAAAGTCCAAATGATATTTTATTGTAAGTTTCATGCCCCGTTGCTCTGCTGTCACCAACATTGTTCATGTCTTCTTTTACAGGCTTTTGCCCACAAAAGATTACATCAGGAGGAAGGAGATTGACAAAGAAGTGAGAACCATACTGAGAGGAATGATTGAGAGGAGACAAAAGGCTATGAAGATGGGAGATGCCATTGATTTATTGGGCCTTTTGCTGGAATCCAACCTGAAAGAATCTCAAGAAAATAGTCACTCCAAGAACATGGGAATCACAATTGATGACGTGATTGAGGAGTGCAAGCTATTCTACTTTGCAGGACAAGAGTCCACATCAGTGTTGCTAACATATACAATGGTTGTGCTAAGTATGCATCCAGACTGGCAAGAGAAAGCAAGGGAAGAGGTTTTGCAAGTCTATGGAAAAAACAAACCAGACGTGGAAGGATTGAACCATTTAAAGATCGTGAGTCTTTCATTTCTTTTCTCTTCAGTTGGTTACATAATGTATGCCAAGCGATTGGAGGTTCCATTTTATATATTGAAATTCCATTCATGTCAGTTCTTTAGGAGCATTTTCTTCAGAAATCATCATGAATTCATGATCAGTCCGGTGTTTTCTGCACATCCTATTTCATCAAAGAGGACCCTGTTTTGTCTTCTAAATTAATCCTGTAAAATGCCTGTAATCTAAATAGGTTTATTTCACTTCAGAAAATTGTCTAATTTAGAGAGTGGATTTGAAAATGCATGCTCAACAACTTCATAATAATAAGATCATCTACATAGTATTACTTTGCACTACAAAAACTAACTTCATTAATTTGTTCATAGTGTTATGAGGAGGAGCTTCGCATATCCTGTTGCTATTACAAGATCATACAATACCATTAAAAAAAAAAACAAAAACAAAAACAAGATTATAAAAACTACTCTTGGCTGTTCCTTAGAATATGATTTAAAAGAGTGGCATAAGAGTTTCATGGGTTGGTTTCCTTTGACGCAAGCAAAATTTTATTCCAAAGGAGACGAAGAGCAAATGAAAGGTAGTAATAGACAAAAAGAACTCTATAAGTGTACCCAACACAATCATGGAAGTGCTGAAACTCCTGCTATTGCTAATATGTAGTTGGTTTCTTGTCATTGATATTGGATCTATTTGTACCTCATAAGACAGACTCTGATCTTTAGACTAATTGGAAATTTCCATTTCAGATGACCATGATTCTATCTGAGGTTCTCCGGTTGTACCCACCTGGAGTTTTACTCATCAGGCGCACTTTCAAGGCAATGAAAGTAGGACAATACACTCTTCCACCTGGAGTACAACTTTTTATACCCATACTACTCATTCACCATGATCCTGACATTTGGGGTGAAGATGTGGAAGAATTCAAACCTGAAAGATTCTCTGAAGGAGTTGCAAAGGCAGCAAACAATCAACTTGCTTACTTTCCATTTGGTTTTGGACCGCGAATATGTATTGGGATGAACTTTACGCTGCTGGAAGCAAAATTAGCTATGGCCATGATTCTCCAGCGATTCTCATTTGAGCTATCAACCTCCTATACTCATGCTCCTTATGCTGTTATAACTCTCCAGCCTCAACAGGGTGCACAAATCATCTTACATAGGCTCTGAAGTCTTTCTCACCTTGTGTTCATCTATTGCATCTAGATATTTGGTCAATAAAATGCGCTCTGAAGCACCTGAACATTTGGCATCTGTAGTGAAATGCACATCATCCTATGCATGTTTGGATCTAATTCGAATCTGCTGGAGCCTGAATCTCTCAAGAGTGTCCCACAGGCCCAACAGGTCAGACTGAGACCCCCAAGGTTAAGAGTCATAATAAAACCTTATCAGGCCAGACTCAGATCATGGGTCTCAACACTTTTAAGACTGAAACCCCTTTATGGGTATTGGATGGGCCTTTTAAGACTGAAAGCCCCTTGGGGAATTGAATGGGCTTAAGCCACCAGACTCAGATCATGGGTCTCAACACTTTTAAGACACTTTTTAAGACTGAAACCCCTTAGGGCCAGGGGGTATTGAATGGGCTTAAGCCATTATGGAGGAAATTCGGGCTTCCAGTTACCTTTATTGAGGTAGGCTTGGATCGAGTCTCAATGCCAATGTCTGGCCTAGGGCTTGAATTTGGATCCCAAAGTTGTTATCAGGCTAGTACTGGCCCATGTGAGTCCAACCCGAATTCACCCTTTTGACTGACCTGAATGTTCAGGTATGGTTTTTAAGAGTTTGTAACACAGGCATGCATGATATTTTCCGCGTCCATGTTCAGGTCCCTGATATTGTCCAAGGTCAAGGTGCAAGCTTTACACATAATCCCAATCACTTTCCTCTCTATAGTCGATGTGGGACTTGGGGGCATCATAGTTTATTTCCAATGTCTCATAAATTGCATTGCGAGTCCAGTCATTTGCACCAAAAAGGACCTCTTATGTCTCGGCCCAGGGATGTATGCAAGTAGAGTTTGGGTGGATCAATGGTGGAACCTTACCTAAGCTTACATTGGGTTTTGTAAACCCAAATCTATACTTACTACTGGACTGGTCCGTGACTGTAGACTGAGCCCAGATTGGACTGCCAATCAGGCCAAAGATCAACTTGTGCCCAATTTCATATGGTCGTGTCCTTTGGGTGTTTTTAGAAATCGGGGTGTAATCCCTAGCTTATCTTTTAGCTATTAAAAGGTAGGTCCAAACATAATTGCATATGTAACTCTTAAGCAATCTAAGCACTCCATTGTATTCACGATTTTCATCTCAATACTAAGTCCCTGTTCTTTTTCCCTCTTTTTTTTTTTTTTTTTTTTTTTTTTTTTTTTTTGCATATTATTGAATTCATAGGATTTCTAAGAAATGTATTCCCATCAAAGTATCTAAATTTGAAGAAAATGGTTGAAAAAATGGTAATGAAGAACTAGAAATGGCTACCAAATAATGTCTTCAAAATGATTACCCAGTCTTCACCCTTGTAAATCAGATCCTCAGAAACTCAATGGCCCATCTACACCCCCATCATATTACCTTCACTTCTCACCTCTTTAATATTGCTGTATTGGAACCTGTTTTACATCAATCCTAAGAATTCAATTCCATGTAAACAAAATGTCCCCAACATTTTGAGTCTGAGAATCTGGACTCAATACCTGATTTTTACTTTTAGTGGGATTGGGGCACTGTAGTAATTGGAAAACAGGTAGCCATATAAGGGTGTTCATCAGTTGAGTCATGCTGATTCAAAGTTTGTTAGTCAGGCCAAGATCCAGCTTCAGGCCTGTAAGTCAGGTCCATGACCAGTCCATTTGCAAAATACATATGCACCTCGTTGTGTTCTATATTTCAGGCCACTTTGGGACTTGGCCATATACCAACCCATACCAATCCATTTTAATAACTGCTTTAGAAAGTTAGGCCCAAGTACATCCTGGTGAGCTCAAAATAGAGCCCAAATCCAATCTGATGAGAGCAAGGCTTGAGTCAATATGGACTGCCTGTCCCTTTATTATTCCTAGCCCCTAGAAATGGAGGCATGAATGACAATGGAATTCCCCCATCTCATCTAATCTAATAATATAACTAGCTGACTTAACCAGCTGTGACTGAGCACGGGTCTATACATCATAAAAAGGAAATAATAAAAAAATTAGTGATAGTAGTATTGATAGGGTAAAGACTCCAAAAGCTAATTAGAAAATAAAAGGTAATAAAACAATGTAAAGTTTATGACAAATAAAAAATTGATACAAAGTTAACTTGTGAGTTTCAAAATTAAAAGAGAAAGTTCTCTTTATATATATTAAAGAATAGGTACCAAAAATTAAAATAGTAAGGTCTTGTTCAAATGCAAAGAAAGCATGAGATAAAACAACAGGCTAAAATATCCCCATTATAAGTTTTAACTCATCATAGCTCTTATCCACCAACCAGAGCTACAACTGAGAGAAAATACCAAATCAACTCAATTTCACAGTTCTACTTTAAAAACACTATGCAAATTAAACCAGAATTACACTGAGAAAAAATACCAAATCAACTCAATTTCACAGTTCTATTCCAAAAACACCATACGAATTAAACCGTAAATCAAATAAGAACGATGTATCTTCTACCCATAGGGACTGCCGATGAATGTAGTGATAGAATCATAAACATTGTTTCATTCCTAGACTTTGAGAAGCTTTGTATGGATCAGACTTGGGGGGTTTGACGGAGGCTAGGGTTTCAAATGGGAAGTTGATTTTGGCAATATTAGTGGAGGTGATGAGAAGAGAGAGAAGGAGGGTTATTAAAGAAATGGAATCGCAGTTGAATTTGGAAGAAGATGAGGGTAGAGATATTGGAGAGAGAAGGACACGCGTGTGTGACTCGTTGTTGGGAGAAGGAAGGGTTTAACGGCAGGGGAAGGGAAGATGGGAAGATAGAGTGGAAGTGGGCATGTGGAGAAAAGGAGAACCATATAAGAGAGAGCTTGGACTAGAGAAAGTCATTTAAGAAGAAGAAAGCACCCAATGTAATGTGCAGGGGAGTGACAATATCGTCGCTCTACTCATATATTGAAAAAAAAAAAAAGGAGAAAGGCCTCAAGGTACGAGTCCAATCTCAAAATATCTATTGGGACCCTTTTGGTTTAGGGGACATCTAAGGTGATTTTTTCCGCAAATTCATTAATATTAAAATATAGATATAATAAAAAAACTAAAAATTAAAAAAATAATGGATAAATCTAAAGTCGACTCTATCAAATAAAAAAGTTCTTTCAAAATAGAATCAAGTCATATGGTCTCAATTGGTTTTTCTCAATTTGTACTCACAGTCATTGAAATTCTCATATATTATAAACATACATACTTATATAAATGATGAAAATCTCATATGCCATGCATGATAACACGAGTTCGAAACCTACGAGCAGCCATTTTGTGCAAAAATGCCAGAGGTTATGTTTGTCTCCAGTCTAGACCCTCCCAAAGCCCTACTTTGGCGGGATCTGCACTGAGTAATGACCATACTTATACACATATAGTAGAGATTTTTACCTAATAATTTCTTACCAAATAATTATGTAGAAATCTGATAATTACCAATTAACGATAAAGATTTAAACTTTTTCCATATTTTGAAGTTCAAAGAATTGTTAAATGACAGAATTGCCCATAGATTAGAGGAGATTTGCAGCAGATCCTACAGAAGCAGTCCTAAAAGAGAAAACTCTCCCACCTTTTAAGTTTCTAAAACCTTCAATGGAGAAGCCTCTCTTGTCCTACATGATGCTCAATCATCTTGATTGATTGAGCCTATCCATCCATAATTGAGTGGTGGTGCATAATTGAGCTTAATCATCTTCAAAGTGGTCGAACAGGAATGGCCTTAAATGATGAAAGGTAAGCGGTAAGCCCCACCCTAAATCCAACAGCTCTTGTGTATCAGAGGTGGGCCGCATCTCCATCGTAAAAGGCTAAGCTCTAAACAGCCTGAGTTCACATCTGGTGCTTGGTGTACTTACCTTACCTCGATGTAGACTCTTACTTCTTCTTCTTTCCCTTTTTTTTTTTTCCTCTTCTCTTTCTCTTTTGGTTAACCCAGAGAAGGGGTTGAGACGCTAAGATTCATGACACAACTCACACATGTGAATGTGTGAGATGACGGGACCAGACTATTACTTGATTCACATGTTAAGCCAAAACTAGATGGAAAGGGCATCATGTCCTGAAGAATGGAAGTCCACAAACTTTTACTTTTCTTTAGGGCACGTTTAGTAATTGGAAAGGAATCTGCATGATTTAGGATTCCTCTCTTCCAAGGAAGAAGTAAAATTCTTGCCAAGGATTTGCATAGCTAATGATTCCTTGCAATCCATGTTTTGTTATAAGTGTGGAGACACCGAGGATTTCATCAATCCATGTTTTAATAGTAACGGCAGTATGTTTTTTCAGGGTGTCTATACTCATAGGTATTCTCATTTCTGGAATTTTCTCAACCTATGAGTCTTTAAGTGCTATAAAATATGTTGTTTATCACTTACGTAGCTTAAAATCATTTTAAATCGGAATCCTGATATTGATTTTAATAAATCTTGAGAATTTTCATCTTATCTTTTTATTTTTACTTTGATCCATTTATCTCTTCAAACATCCAATCTACCATAACAATATGTGAGTTCACGGGAAAGGTCGAGGTGGTAGGAAGTAGGCGTGGGATTTTGGCTTTTATGCCCACCCCTTTTGCATGCAGGATTTGCAAATCCGATGGAGGGAGATCGGATCCCAAAATCATATCAATCGCAGATTTTAGGCGCAAAGAATCAGCAATGATTTGTGGCTACCAAACTTGGATATAGCATACAATAGTGGAAAGATAAAATATTTTTCCTGCAGATTTTATTACCAAACGTGCCCTTAGTTTTCACATGGTATCAGTGTTGTGGGCCAATTGTTATTTCACCATCGAGTCATTCAGCTTTTGCAATAATCTCACAATCAAATTCTTTTTCTTCCTCTTGGATAAAGTCAAGCAGCCTCCTTTATCCATGCATCATCTATACCTTACAATCTCCACCTTCATCATTAAGCAGCATGACGGATGCTTCTATACAAGTAATGATAGATTTGATCCAGTGGACAATGTGACGAATGCTTCTATAAGAGTAATGATAGATTTGATCCAGTGGACCACGGGCATCGATAGGCCTAAAATGAGCGGGTTGGGACAATGATATGGTACTCTAAAGCTGAACGATGATCACTAGCAAAGAGATGATCGTACAAGATATAAATAAAGACCAAGTGTAGTATATGTGTATAGGTAGTGCTAGATGGTGCACGCCTCGGCCCTACAAATTGGGGTAACTAGGATACATGATGATCATGGAAGTTCATTGGATGGAAAGGTCCTTGTGAGACCTATCTATGTGCAAAAGTTTGACAACATAAGATCATCATAACCCTTTGATCCATGACCCTAAAATTTAATGGTTTTAGAGACATCATTTTCTTATAATTTCAATCCAATAGTGAGAAAAAGCTGGATGAGTGTCAAATTTGGACTTGTAACTATTCATTAGGGGCAAGGGGACAGGGCGTGTGAAAAGAATAAATTAACTCAAGGTGGGCCCCATGACCAAAAGGTAGAAAAGGGGGAGTTTTTAAAGTGGGAAACTTATTTATAATATATTTCTCTGATGGGTCCCACCATGATTTCTCATAAAAAAAGATAGATAGGGCTATTTGTGATAATCACCATTAGATGTATTACAGTATAGTTACCAACATTTCGTGGACCCACCTTAATTAAACAACATTGCTTGGATCTCATGATTTAAATTTAATCTTATAGTTTTTTTACAATAGTTAGGTCCTACCATGATTATTAACACCTGTGATTACTAATTAGTGGGTCTTGTGTTGAGTTAATTGATTATATTCTCTCCATTAATTTTATTTGATATATAATCTTGTGAGTTTTTTATAAATTGTCAAACACTTCAAAGGTATATTAGAATCTGTGAAGATTGTCAAAACACCATAAGTGACACAATATAATAATATGACACTATTTTATTCTATGATAATGAAATCTTATAATATTTAAACTTGTTGATATTATAATATGTACTTATCCAAACACCCCTAAGATAATCTATTAAAGTGGATTTTCTGTCTCTCCCTTAAGACTAACGATATTTTCAAAATACTCAATGACTTTCGCGCATCTTAAAGTGAGTAACAAAGGAGATATATATAACTCTATTTAATAAAGGCCGTTGATTGCAAGATGGGGCAATCTTTAGATTAGATTCGAACCGCATGTCATCAAGATCATGACAGAAGGTATGCCTCTTCATTTATGTGATTATCCATTGTTTAATGCATAAGTCTAGATGCATAAGTTTGATTTATCTCTAATAACCCCCCATGTACATCTTTAATACATGTTTCTGAGTTCATATTCCAGGACTGACCAAGAGCGAGCTAGGAATACGTTCCCTGTTTTATTCAAACCACTCTCATTATCCTACAATGTTGCAGAGGAAAATTTTAGATCCCTGTCGCAGCTATTACACAGGAATTGTATTACATGCCTAGAGCTCCATGCCCTACCTAGAGATAATTCAAACGGTTCAAGATGATTCCCCTCCCCTCATGTCTCATGTCCCACGTCTAATTGAGCACCATGACAGAAATGTTCTTAACACCACGCCAGCAGAGTTGCCATGTGAGAGCCCAGTCACATTGTCATGCTCCATCATGTGTTACAACACGGTTCTATGTAATGGCTGTGAATTCTCCAATATTAGTTCTGATCGCATTCAACCATGTGGATGACATCTAAAACACACGAGCCAAAATCACTACATCTTTCCCCACCCTAAGAGTAAGACCCACACTGATGGATTATTGTGTTAGGATCAGCCGTGCCAGCCATACGTGGTTTCAACTTTACTACATGGTAATGTGGGAGTGTAGACCTTTCTATTGCCCCGGAGAGTAGAATACATTTGTTGATCTTCATGCCCCCCCCCCCCCCCCCCCAAACTCCTATAAGGGTTTTGACCCATGGTGATCATGAGTGGACCTATCTGGGTCCGCCTTCGCCACATCACTATGGGGTAGCCCCTGCCTTGGATAACTCCCGGCGATCACCTCTGTCTATATTTTATTCTCTCTTGATTTTGATTTGATATTTTACTCGACCTTTATTTTACGAGAAAATTACCAAACAGGTCCTTATGATGAAGGGTCAAGATCCAGGGCCATGCTAGACAAGTGGAAAATGGTGCTTGGGTACCTAGACGTACCATCCGGGCCCGGCACAAAAAACATGTGCTTACATAATTTAGCTTATAGTATGAAAGGATACAAACTGGGCCCGGCCTCCCAGGCCCATCACCGCACAGTGGTCAATGTGTTGCGGCACCGCCCAGCCCAGCCTGAGTTATACTGGGCCAGGGTGCTGAGGCCCATGTGAAGAAATGCCCCGGCCCGTCCAATAGCGTGGCTGGGGTCCTGTGTGTATACTGCTCTCTATTTTTCTTCTCATTCAAACCCAATGCTGCAATGCATGTAATCTTTTGGTTGCTGAGGGAGGGGTGATAAAAACCATTTTGTCGTCAAAATTACATCTGCATTATAATATTGCAATAAGATTATTAACGAAATCATGATAAGCTTTAAAGAAAATATTAGAAAACTATATTATCTTGATAATTTCAAATCTGAAGATATTTGTTGTTTGCAATATAGAGGCTGCCTCTATATTGCAAACAACAAATATCTCCATGTTTGCTCCCGTTTGGTAATTTACTTTTAAAATAAAATGGAGTGAAGTGAAATAAAAAGAATGAATAAAATATAAATGAATTATGATGGTATTTTGTTTTTAGATGTTTGTGATGAAAATTTTTTAACTTTTTGTATGGGGAAATAGAGTTTTTTTTTTTTTTTGAGTAAAAATAGTTGCTTTTTGACTTTTTTTGGAAAAGATGGAGGGAATTTTGGTAAAAAGTGCTTTTGATGGGATGTTTAACTTGACTTGACTTCACTTGACTATAATAGTAAAATTACCAAACGGGCCCTCAGGGTTAGCTGGCCTTGGACCATGATTTGCTCCAGAAAGTTGAGGGTTCGAAACTACACTACCACACTAGGATCACAAGGGATTTACCCGGCTTGCCTTTAATTTCATTTTTGAGGATCATCATTTTTTTTCCCACTCAACACACACTCTCACACCCCAGTCCCGACTAATTGACCTGGGTCAGTATCCAACATTTTTCATATTGAATTTTTTTTTTTTTTTTTTTATGTTAACGTTGGATTCCTAGTCATTTGGTTCAGAATAATTCCTACGGGCCCAGGAGAGAAAGCCGGATAAAATTCCCCTATGGCTCGGCCCCAGTGTGGTAGTATAATTTCGAACCCACAACCTCCAAGTGCAAACCATGATCCTAATTAAGCGAACTAAACTACACATAGGGGTTATATTGATTTCAATGCAATAGAAACATGAATATACTGCGTGAGCTCACTTGCTGCGTAGATCAATTGTCCAGGTCAGTCAAACTCCTCTGCATTAATGCTCAGTGTTGACTCTTTGGAGGTTAGTCCAATGGGGTTACCCTCATCCAACCAACTGGCATGGCAGGGCTCATGGCTTATTCAAGAAAGAGGAAAATAAATTAACAGGACTCAGGGCTTATACAAGAAAGATGAAAATAAATGAAGACCCCCTCCTCCTGGCAGTGCTCAGGGCTTATACAAGGAAGAGGGAAATAGATTAAGACCCCTCCTGCAGCAACAGAAGCTCAACAAAGCAAGGGTACAGTAGCTAAACCATTGGAAGTTAGGAACGCAGTAGACAAACCACCCAATCCCATCAATCCACTGGAAGAAAGGGCATTCATGGTCAGGCCCAGCCACCCATGTCTTGTTCGTTTAGTTGTTGACCCTAATATCCATTATCCAGACTGGGATTCATCCACAGAGTGTTAAATACATCAGGCCGAGCTGTGACTCTAAGGCTATATGGGGTCTAGTCCAGCCCATCAAAGTAGGCAAGAAAATAGTCTAAAACAGGGCCCAAACCCAGCTTAATGTGGATTGGAGTTAGTCTAGTCCAATCCATTAGCACCGCTAATAGCCACCTGAACAAGGGAAGTAATTGAAACAAAGCAAAGTTGACTCAAAAGTTGGTGTTTTAAATAAAGTTTGAAGACTGAATGGTCAAGGGGACGGGTAATTAAAATCTCAGCTGCCATTGCATTCCACCCACCCATCACACTGTCAGAAACTTTACCACACGAAAGTATGACGATGAAGTGGTAACTAAACTTCACCAGTACCATGATATATACTCCCAGAGACGGAGCATCTGTTCATATCCAATCGACTTCCTCATTTCCTCTGGACCTTGTTCTTCACAGCTGCACTCTGTCGGATTATAGATCCAGCCCAAACCAAGTAATTTTCCATCATCCCCTTCTTCGTTTGTAAGAACCGAATGGAAGAAGTAATTATTTTTCACAGTGATTTGCATCAGCCACATATGATGTGATTTGAGCTTTTGATATACTTTCTTGATGCAGTTAGATCTGGGTAAATATCATCACACTAAGACCTGGGGTGGGTTTTAGATGTAAAATTTTGTTCTCCTTTTATTGGTTTTATGAACTTGTTCTTTGGTGGGAAACGGGTCATATAGTTTGTAACCCATTGCATTATCAGGAAAGAAGACTGTCTAAAAACAACATATGGGGGTGAAGAATGAAGTGAACCCTGCAACTCAATCAAGAAGATCTATTGCAAAATCAGTAGCGCTATATGGACAAATTTTTTTACCAAAATTTTAAATAAATCCCTAGATAAGATTTATTGCAAAATCAGTAGTGCTATATGGATAAACCTTTTGGCCAGAATTTTGGACAAACTCCTAGATTTGGATATCTAGGAGTTTGTCCAAAATTCTCGTCAAAAGATTTGTCCATGTAGACTTTTTGTTGCACAATAAATAGGAAGGGATAAAAGAGGCACTAGGCGCCCAAGGACTCCCAGGGGCCTGTTTTTAAATATAGAAAACCCAGGATGGTACATACAAAAAAGCTCAAAAAATAATTGTATTTGCCTTCCAAAGTCAATCTTCTGAACTGTAGACATGACATTGTCGTTGGCTCTCTTCCACTAGTTTATAGAACCTAAAAATTGATGACCATCTTTCTCTAGTCACGGTTTTTCTCCCCTCTGAAGAAGGCATAGCATAAGTCGTTCCGAGGAAATGGAGGGCTTACTCTCCTCTTTTCTGATGATGTTTTCATCATCTTTGCTGGTGTTCTGTGTATTTCGAGCGGCTTACACTCTTTGGTGGATACCCATGAAACTAGACAAGGAGTTGAAGCAGGAAGGGATTAAAGGTTCTCCTTACAGGCTCTTGATCGGAGACTATAGAGAGCTTGGAAGGTCCATGAAGGAAGGATGGTCCAAACCCATGGATTTGAACCACCAGATCGTGCCACGTGCCATCCCCTTCCTACATGAAGCTCTGCAAAAGCATGGTATGGTAGGCCACCGTTTGAAACTCCTTTTTTTTTTTTTTTTTATTCTTTTTCAGCAGAATATCATAAGCTTTTAAGTGTTAGTGTGGGTGGACTCAAGATGAATATAGAAATCCATGAATCCAAACATTGGCCTAAAGTATCCTCCAAATTGGCCATTCAATCATAATACCATGGTGGCATGTAACCTTTGACAAATGATGTTACACTCACATGCACACAAGTGACAACCAGACCCTTTTGATCATGTGCCCCACAGTGGATGGTGTGATGTTATAAGGTCTCCAAGGCCCAAAGAAGCCCCTGTTTTAATGGTTTGGTCCACAATGTTATCAGGAAATTATTAAGTAGCTAGGAATTAGCTTGCTACCTGATTCTTACTCTAATTAGTTAGATGGTTACAAGTAGATGTATTAAATACCAATTGAAGCTAATCAAGGCCAAACCTAATGCTGACTTTCCAATTGAGGTTTTCTCTCTGTCTCCAATCAAGCACCAGGGGTTTGGGCTAGTTCACTTGATTCTATCATATCAATCATCCAGACTTCTCTTTGATCAATGGAGAGATTGATTTGATCAACAGCTTCTGTAGGAATTGGACCCAATTGACACACATGTTGCAACGATAAGGCAGTTTTAATCAACCTGTGAACATTTCTTCTCATTTTAATTTTTACATTTTGTGAATCCTACCTATCAGATTATTATGATTCTCTCATCAGGGTAATACTTGGAGAATGCACAGTAGAATAGCCTGGATTGGCATAGGTGTTTGTAACAAGTACTGCGAATTTTGTGTTTTATCTGATCATTTATATTAATTTTTCCATTACTGATTTTCTCTTTTTATTTAATCATTAAGGGTTTTCATCCTGTTCTGAATTAATTGCATGTCTTTTCACATTTATTGGTGGTATTTGGATATTGAAATTACAGGCAAGATATCAGTGTTGTGGATTGGGACACAGCCAAGGGTGATCGTATCAGACCCAGAATTGATGAAAGTAGTCCTCTCAAACAAGTTGGGTCACATTGAGCAGACAAGAATCACAAACCCCTTTATAAAGCTATTAGCCATGGGTGTTTCCACAATGGATGGGGATAAATGGGCTAAACACAGGAGAATAATAAACCCTGCTTTCCACCTGGAGAAATTGAAGGTTGTTTCCTTCACCTCTACTAACTCTATGATTGACCCATTTGGATATGTTTATTGTTTTTAGCTTTTGATGGTACTGATGATCAAACTAGACATGATTTTATCTATTTATATTTCTGAAATATTGAACACCTAGTGCTTGTTTTAGGTTTTTGTTTTTTTCCCTAAAAAGTGCTTGTTTCAAGTTGAATTTTATGTCTTCTTTGTTTAATTTCTTGAATAGAATTTAATGGCTGTTAATAGTTAGTGAATTATGTGTATACTTTTAAGAGTTGAATTTAGTCAACCATGGATGGGATGAGGCCAAGATAACGATGATGAAGAACAGTTAAAACTTTTATATGAGTATTCGGACTTGATACCCTTTATTTACGAGGGATCAAAGAACTCCGGTGAAAGGACGGTTTACTCTTGAGTCTTGAGCAATGTTCCAGCCCAAATTCCAGTCTTCTTCCAAAATCTTCTTGGTTGCAATACATCTCTCAGCTGATTTTTCGCAAGGCCAAAGGACTTGATCCCATCAATGGGAAAAATTGATTACCTTAACTTTGATAAAATGTTACTTTCTTCTGTTTAACTATAGTAGTGTGAAATTTCTCTCTGCATTAAAATTTCAAGTAGTATCATTATAATATAGAAGTGTTATAGCTAAGCTTATAAATTAAACAAGCATTTATTGCAAGTTCTAATCTCTACAAGTAGTAGATAATACCGTAATTAGTGTACTATGTTTGTATATATGACTAGAGCTAAATGTCCTTATTACAGGGGATGATACCCGCAATTTCTACTAGTTGCAATGAGCTGATCAAGAGATGGGAGGAGTTTACGCTTCCTCAAGGATCTTATGAATTGGATGTCTCTCCTGAGCTACAGAATCTTACTGGAGATGTCATCTCTCGAACAGCATTCAGTAGCAACTACAAAGAAGGCCAGAGGATCTTCCAACTCCAGAAGGAGCAAATTGCTCTGATGATTGAAGCAGCCTATAATATCTATGTCCCTGGTTTCAAGTGCACTCCCAATCCCCTATCTTTTTTTTTTCTTTTCTTTTCTTTTCTTTTCCTTCATACTGATCATATTGGACTTGAATCTAGAAAAGAAGATATTTCAACAAAGAAATGTGACGCTTCAATTTGATAAATTGATTGGACACCTTAATTATTTTTGGACTTTGTTTATCAACATAGAAATGTTACTGCAGTAGTAGCTAAATTTTCACTTTCCAAAATACATTCACGCTGTTTTTGCAAAACAATTTAACCAAGGAGCAACATCAGTAGTTTCTTTGAAGGAATAATGCAGGTTTGAAAATGTCATTTAACCTTACAGTCTCCGTTTACTGATTTATATAGATTCATCCCTACAAGAAAGAACAAGCGGAGAATGTATTTGGACAAAGAGATCAAAGCTATACTAAGAGATTTGATCCACAAGAAAGAGCAAGGAATGAAAAATGGGGAATCAAGCAACGATGACTTATTAGGCTTGCTGCTACAATCTAACAGCAATAATAGTACCCCAAAGGATAGTGGACTTACGATCGAAGAAGTTATAGAAGAATGCAAGTTGTTCTATTTTGCTGGCCAGGAAACAACTGCTGTTTTACTAACATGGACATTGATCGTCTTATCTATGCACCCGAGATGGCAAGAGCAGGCAAGAGAGGAGGTCCTACATGTATGTGGGAAAAACTCTCCCAATATTGAGAGCATAAACCATCTTAAGATTGTGAGTTTTCTTCTTTTATTTGAACTTCATCTTTTGAAGTCTTTTCACAAGTACAGATTATAGAGGATCTTCATTGCACACATGCACAAACATGGGCACCTCACTTATGCACTCATCCTTGCCGAAGATAAGGCTGGTGCAGGGGTTTGGTGGGTCTCAATTCACACTTGTGCTACGAATAGATTTTTCTTGCAATAGTTAACATTTGCTTTCATATCTGATTTGATGAGTGTACTGTCAAGATTTTGGGCAAAAGTGTTCATAAATTTAATGAATGGCCTAGAATTCATTATTCTATGACCCTAAGATCTTTGAAATACTGATGAGACCCAAAAGATATTCAAAGCTACTATTGTAAGTATTCCCTCTTGCTGAAAGGACGTATCATTCATGGAAGTCTAACCAAAGTTATGCTACTTTAATCCCTAGGAGGTGACCTCATCTTCAACATTTCATGTTTAATGCCAATTTGGATATGGAGAAAAACATGTGGAGAAAATTGTACTCTACATCCAAATGGGCCCGTAGTGCTTTTTTCTCATTGGGCATTTAGATGCATATACAAATAAAAAGTTGTTTTATGTAATTTCAAAGGCACTGTTATTCTTCCCTCTTAACTAATACAGGTAACCGGAAAAAGAAATGCAAATCTATGTTCTTGTTTCTCAGTACAGTATAAACATAGTACTAGCTTTGCTTACACCTACATGATTCGATTGCAGGTGACTATGATCCTGTATGAAGTTCTAAGGCTATATCCACCTGTGCCTGCTGTATATCGACATACCCGCGTTAGAACCCAAGTAGGTGACAAGTCTATCCCGCCTGGTGTAGAACTCTTGTTTCCAACAATCCTCATCCATCATGATCCTCATACTTGGGGCAGTGACGCACAAGAATTCAATCCAGAGAGGTTTTCAGATGGGATTTCAAAAGCATCCAATGATGAACTCGCATTCTTTCCTTTTGGATGGGGCCCAAAGATCTGTGTTGGCATGAATTTTGCAATGATAGAGGCTAAGATGGCAATGTCTATGATCTTGCAACACTTTTCTTTTGAGCTCTCACCTCTGTATACTCATGCTCCCTTCACTCTTATCACTCTTCAACCACAACATGGAGCTCAAATCATTCTACATAGGCTTTAAAGGTACCTCTTTTTTTAAGCTCGTAGTTGTTCTACATGTGCTTTAAATAACATGTTGTGTGAGATGTGATTTTCAAAATTAGGGGTCTGTAATTAGTGTGGGTAATTGCGGGCTTGTTTGTATATCATCATCATCATCAAAGCCTTGTGGCAACTATGTTGGAGTTGGCTATATGAATTCTATCTCTCCATTTCAATTTATCTTGAACCAAATCTTCATATAGCTTGTTTGTATGTAACATTAAAATATAAAGGTAAAAGTTTTTATGCGAAAAAAGAATGTCAAGTGCTCATATGGATATGGGGATTGGATCTATGCACTGACTAGCGGCCCACAGATAAGACCATGTGGCCCACCAGTTGAATGGATAATAAGACTAGAGCAAGTTGGATTTCACTTGGAAGTGGCTTTGATCTTGGGAATGTGTCTAAATTTAATAGTTGTGCAGAAGAGTGAAGAGTGGGGATAGGCTTAGTAATAGTTGTGAAAATAAGATGTTATTATTATTATTATTTTTTTGTTCAATTTCTCATGAATATAAGCATAGGGACTAATAGCTCCGTGGTGAGGCACCTCCTTTCTAAAGAATAAACGAGGGATGTGGTGCTCATTGTGAGGGAATTCGGTGTGTGAGCCAAAAGCATTACATTCTCATGTATATAAGTCTAAGGGATCCGATCTTGGCCACCAAGTCATAATAAGTGATCCAATAGCATTAAACTTGCCTTTTGAGCTAACTTTAACTTGAAAAATGCTTTAGATTTTCAATCCCAAGCCCCGACCCAAAGAAAAAGTTATCGGGCATGCGCTTGATTCTTTCTATTTTTTACCACCTAGGGTGTTGGGACCGAAGAGAGTCTACACAAGTGAAAAGAGGAATGCTCTCACACTGTGAGAAGAAGAGAAGTCCGTCCGGGTGCAAAGGATAACTCACAAAAGTTGAAAGGGTGGCATACTTGATCCACTAGAAATGTTTATAGCTATGCTTTTCTATTTACAATGAAGCAATATAACACAAATTATTAATAACTGAACCAATGCCAACTAGAGTGGGGGACATCGATTCAAACTTATGCATTATTCACACTGTTTGCCATAGCAACGCCCATCTTTGATGGAGAAAAAGAGGGGGAAAAAACGATGCAACAGCAACAAGTTAGGTCAGGTTGTATTCATGTATAGGTTCAGATTGAGCCCAATCTGAAAGTCAGATGTGTTGATGTGAGCCCAAAGTTGGGTTCGCTTTGGATTAGTGGGTCAAATCATAACAATGGACTTCGCCAAGCCTGACCCATCTATTAATCGGGTAATATTACAAAATTTGAAAACAACATGAAAAACATTATAATATTGGGCTTGTTTGTGTAATGCCCAGCAGAGACAAAAGTATGAGAGGAAAGGTGGGATTCTGAAATCTTCTTTCGCGTAGAATTAATGCCTAAAATATAAGTTTTTGTGAGGAAATATAGCTGCATAAAATGGAGAGGTGTCTCGATCCCTGTTTCTACGAAATAGAGAGAGATTTTTTTCATCCAATCAAAATTAGTCAACTGTGTAAAATCTCTCCCTTCATTTTCCCGTTCTAAAAAACTAATTGAGAGGGTACATAAGTTGGACTCGAAAAGAAAAGAAAAAAAAAAAAAAATACATGTCTACTGATCAGGCGGGCCCTGACCCGGCAGTCAGAGGGCACACTAAAGAATATGGTGAGTCAGTGCAGATTTCCTCGTACCGATGTGATTGTGTGACCCACTTGGTGAATGGGTTAGCCTTTTTTTTTTTTTTTTGGTCCGCAGTAGGCCCATCATGATGAATGGTGAGATGTTGCATATGTGGAGTGACAGGTTGGCGTGTGACTTCTTCAATCTGTGTACTGTAAGTCGTTGCCATTAATGTCTTTGCATATGTGATATGGACTTAATAAGCAGAGATGAAGCTTCATTTAAAGGTAAAGGAAATAGTCATCCAGGTGGGGTTGGTTAGGCTAACCTAATTAATTGACATATAGCTAACCTTGTTCTCCAGTCAGATCATCACCCAAACTTCATTTATTGCGTGCTCTCTCTCAACCGTTCTAAATGGACATGGACCAGGACCAGGACCAGGACCAGGACCAGGAGAGCCAATCAGGAGTCATTTCTAGAACAAGGCTAGTGTGGTAGGCCAATCAGAGTCATTTCTGGTAAAAGGATATACAATGGTTGGTTTCTCTTATAAAATCACTTCTATGTTTCTAATTCATTTAATGTGCAAGTCAACAGAGTCACGAGTCAACCAGCGTGTTTGGGACAGGGATGAACTTAGCCCTAGTTTGGATAATAGAAAAAAACTTCATTTTTCCATATAAAAAGTTAAAAAAAATTCCATAACAAACGACTAAAAATAAAATATCATCATAACCCACTTATATTTTATTATTTCTTCAAAATCATCTTTACTTCACTTGATTATATTAGTAGAGTTGCCAAACTGGCCCAAAATTGGGATATATTCGAGTCGGTTCTGATCCTGGGTCCATGGTGGATCCAGAACCTGAGCCATTAACGAGGATGTGGAACCGGAACCAGAATTGGAACTGTTTTGGGATAGGTCTGGGTCCCGGTCCGGGTCTAGGTAGAAAATAGTATGGAGAAAACTTAGTTTTTAGGAGATATTCTTGAAAATAGGGGTACCATGTCTGGTCTTAGGTCCATGGATCGGAACCAAGGTGGATCCGGACCCATTTACTTATCGGGGCCTAAATATGTACCCAAATTCGGTTTTTAACGAGTCGGAACCTTCGAGTAATCGAAAAATCGATGTCTCATTTACATCCCTAGATGAACTTGTTTTGTTCTTCCACGCCACGCCAGAAATATAAAATGTTAGGGATGATGGTAGAGTAGTCCTATGGAAAGGCAAGGTAACTAGGAGCTTTAACAACCCCAAAGGGTAGTTTAGTGACCACGATTTGCTCTCAAAGTTGAAGGTCCAGCCAGTAGGGTGCAAAGGTTCAAATGAGACAAAAGCATACTGGAAAAGAGGCCATGAGCCACTACATACTGGAAATGGGTGCATCTGCAAACTGCACAGTGGACAATGCCATTGGTGATGCTGTCGGATTCCACAATGTGGTCCAAGTTGTTCTCTTGATTTTCTGTTCAAACAGTAACACTAATTAATGGGTCCGAGCCCCTCTCTCTCAATACATATTTGAGGAAACCTGCTCATTTTTCTTCTTTCATGTATATTTTCACAATGGGTATGCTTTAAATTCATCCAAACAAATCAATTGAAAATCACATGGAAGTGAAACCCATTTGCCCAAAACCTTCTGGTCTCGCAGACTACTCAGAATTGATTCTTCCTTTAATTGTGATGATAAGTCACAGCCGTGAGTGGAGGGTCAGTCCTGCTACAACTTCACAATTCACACACAGCCTTTTACTTGAACCCTCTCAATTTCCAAGTCAAACGGGCCTGAATGGGCTATATATCAACTAGATTACTGTCAAGATAGGCAACTTAAAATGGCCTGGCCTAGACCTGACTCTTGTCAAATATGTTGGACTTGGGCAATGATAGGCACAAGCATTGTGAGTTGTGACCCACAGTGGAGGCCCACTGAAACCCAGTTGACTGGGTTGAGAACGCAATAATTGTGAGTTCGAGCAACAGAGTCCTCCATACACTCCATCAAGTTTCTAGGAGGATCTAAATCCAGTTCAGGCCAGGTCAAGGTACGATCTAAATCCTGTTCAGGTCAGATCTAGGTACATTTGTTTCAGTATATGACTGCGTGATCATGGCCGGCCAATATTTGGTTGATCTAAGTTGTTGCGGTGATCATCCAAGTTGCTAAATCGCAAAGAGTAAATTCGCACGAATTGTCCGATGACATGATTGTATCATCAGTTCATGGGAGTAATCTGTTTCAGCTCCTGATTGCAGGGGCGGAATCAGAAAATTTTCTTGAGGGGCCACCATGTATGAATTTTTTTTTGGAGGGGCGACCGTTGAAAAGATACTTAAAATTCCTATAACATTTTCAATTTTTTTTGAATGACTATTGTCAATAAGGGAAGATTTTCAATACACTGGGGATTTTGGGGGGGCGGGGGGGCTATGTGGTGCCGCCCATGGGGGGCGGGTGGGGCAGCCCCTAAGTCATTCCGCCCCTGCCTGATTGGTCCTTTGTGATGGTAAGTGGCCCACTAATTATATGTAATGACCCTGAACTAATCTAATCCATCAAATCCGTCCGCCCACTACAATCTGATGGGCAGATCCTAACAGAATAAGTAAAAAGAAGATCGTAGTTCAGATGAGAAAATTTTACTTCTTACAAGGGAACAATGAACATAAATTTTTTTTATATCAACAAGAATTGGTGGGCCACAAAGCTTCTGATCGTTGGATCAGAGCCGATCACAAGGGTCTACCGTACCATTCTTCCTTCATCAATCTTCAGAGCTCTAGAAGAAATACTTTCTATTTTTCTGATGGCACTTCCATTATCTATCCCTGAGTAATATATGTATTTCCAGCAGCTTACACTCTTTGGTGGACTCCTTACAAGTTGGGTTGGGTGTCCACCAAGAGTGTAAGCTGCAAGAAACACACAAAAAGTACAAATAGGAAGGCTGAAAATGCCTTCAATAAAATGGAGAGGAATTCTTCCATTTTCTTAAGAAAAATGACAGGCAAAGGGTTATGCTATATGCCTTTTGGGGAGGGAAGAAAACAATGTGAAGAAGGGATGTGATGATGGAATGGGAGTTTCTGCTTTCTATGATCTAAGGAAGAGAGCTTGCAACAGAACTTGGAAATGGTGAGAATAAATCCACCATCAACACCATAGACGCCTATCATCTCGTAAATAATACACTGTCATGTGGCCTGTACTGCCATGTGATATGAGAGAAGTGTGTGTCCGGATCCTCTGAGTCGCGAGTCCGAGCCATTGACTCGGTTGCCTCAGTCAGCCAATAGAAACTCGCCACCTACACTCTTATTTTTGTCCTGTTGATGGTTTAAAGCATTGGTCTGCATCATTAGGTCATCTCACCAACAGATTTTTTATATGTGGCCCCCAAGGGATGAAGATGTCGGCCGGCCCGTGCATGGCCGTTGACCAGGTCAATATGCCGGCACGGCCCGACCCAACATCCCCGCCTGGGCCGTGCTAGGCAAGGGTGCCTAGGCAACAGCACAACCAGGGGTGCCTAGGCCGCGGCACGGCACCGCACAGGAATTGCCCATGTCGTGCTGGCAAGGGTGCTTGAACCTAGGCGCAGCACGACCTATAAATATATATTTAATTTTTTTATACAAATAAAATATAACACTTAAAATAATTAAAAATTTATTACTCATTTGTAGAATTAAGTACTCGTTTGTAAGTTAGAATCAATGCCGGTGCATTTATTTTAATAGTTTGGACTTTGTTTCAAGTTAAGATCACTAAAAGTCCATAATTTCTCTTTCAATTTATATATAAAAAAATAAAAATAAATTTTAAAAAATATAATTAGAGCCATGTGGGCCGGTCCATGTGCGGCACGGGCTGGAAAAATTCATGCCCTGGGCCTTGCTGGGCTGAGCCCTGGCAGCCTGGGCCCGTCCTTAGCTGGGTCATGCCATGCCGTTTTCATGACTACGGCACCCCATTTGTAGGTCTCCACAGTGGGCCCACCTATTCTAAAATTAAAAAAGCACCCAGCCACTTATGTTTTATCATATTTTTGGCGCGGCATGAAATTTAATATAGGTAATGTATTTGAGAAATTATTATAAATATGTTTCCTATGTCATATTCACATGGGGTCCACCCACTTAAATTATTATAAATATTCCTTTTCTTGATGGCAAACATTCACTCTAAATATGTGTTGTACCTTCACAGTAAAATATATCAAGTATCGCAGCTTGGATCTCTTGTCATGGATGTTTTGTTGTGTTTTGGTCATAGGTGGTATATGTTGATGTTAATTTGCTGCTTTTGTCATGGTCCTGTTTACCAGCAGGCAGTGAGTAAACCTTATTTGTTTGCATATGATAGATAGGATTTTATGATCAAATGAGTTTCACTTAAAGGATTATTAAAACGGAAAGGGTTGAATGATAAAATGTAAATAAGACCTAAACTTTCTTTGAATTTTGATTACTAGAGTAATGGCTGAATGTTGATTTTCCATATTCCCTCTAATTCAATTTATGTTAAAATTGAGGCTATTTGATGGCTGTTTTGAATATTCACATTTGATTCTTTTTTTTCAATCACTATATAGAAACACAATTCTAAGGATTTAATGACATGAATCAAGCGGGCCCTAGAAGCTCATATGATCACTTGAACTTAGCTATAGCCAAGTAGTCTACGCAGTCGTCTCTTTGCCTGCCTTGAACTAGAAGATTGACAATGAGAATATCTTAGATGAACATATCCACCAACTCTGTTCAATGTTCATTTGGAAGGACAAATGGATGACACCGGTATGTTGTGTGCTTTCTTAGGCTATTTCTTTGAGTCTTCTATTGTAGTTGTGCTTATGGAGAATGACACTCCTACAAAACACACCGTTTTCTTTGAATCCATATCTTCTTGTCTTGAGTTTTCTTTGAATCCATATCTTCTTGTCACTGGTATTATACAGGTATTATACCGAACCCTCTAACACTCGTATGCATCTCTCCACCGACATATTAAGTTGAGTTTCACTGTTCAATTGAGCACCATGTTAGAAACTAATTTAGACACTAACGTGGCACCATTGTCATAATGTTAATCATGTTTCTGTCATAGTGCTCAATGCATATAGTGAGATCCATCCGCTTGAATTGAAGTCCAAGGTTATATAAGTTGAGGGGATGACATTCATCTTGAACGGTCCAAATTGATTATCTCTATATGGACCCCACGATGGAGCTTGATAAAATCGCTAACGGATCCCATGTAATTTTTTTTCCTGCAGCTTTAATGGTCGATTAAGACAAGTAAAATCTTAGGTATTGCTGCAAATCTCAGATATCTTGAAAGTATTTGCAAAATTAATCTAATATTGACCTAAAACAATATTTTCTAATAATAACATTGCTGCAAATCTCAGATATTTTGAAAATATTTGCAAAATCAATCTAATATTTACCTAAAACAATATTTTCTAATAATATCATGATATTTTCAAAATATTACAGGATGTGGAAATATCATGGGAAAGCATGATGATATTAAAAAAAAAAAGTGTAATAAGAAAGGATATATAGTGCTAAATTACTATAGTTTAATCTGAATCTTTATTATTTCAAATATTTAAAATTAGTTTATCATGAACTTCTTTCTGATAATATCCAAGAAATTAATTCAGATCTTTAAAAATATGATCACCAGACGATAATTAATTATCAAAAACTTTATTTGTTAATCTAGATGTATCCTGTTCACAGTTCACTAATTAACCAGAGCAAGCTCTTTGCCCAAAAGGAAAAAACAGAAGGAAAATCTAGAGCAAGCTCTTTGCCACATGTGCTGCTGAATTCTGGAAATGGAGGCTGGATGCTCGATTCCCAGCTCATTTTCCCACTCCTCTATTTGGCTTTCCTTGTCGCAGAATGCAAGAAAAGGTACGTGTGGGTGCAGCTTTATCATTATTGTGCATGGCATATGGATCACTAGGAATCAAATTGTCTTTGATAATGTGAAGTCCATTCCCACCACAACAATCAGGTGGACCAAACACGACCGATACAAACAAAATGTCATTGCCATCACCATCTACACAATTATATATGGGCGATATCTTGAGTTTATCCTGGTAATATATATGCACTACATACACCAAAGAGTATTTTCCACATAATATCACAAATATCTTCAACTATAGCCCAAAAAAATGAAAATTTCATGAGAAGAAAAAAATAAGAGACAATCAAAATAAAAAAAATGGGCAAGAACAGAAAAATATTTAAACAGTACACAATATCTACTTAACATTTATTTAGCAGTTTTATTATTTAAATTATATTTTTTTTCTTCGATATTTTTTTCCCGGAAATACATAAAAAGCCATAAATTTAAAAATATCACATTTTCCTGATTTGGTAATTTTTTTGGGTGAACAATGTTTGTTGCAAAGCTCATCACCCGCTGCATGTTTGGAGCAGTGGGTACACAGTAGGTCCAACTCCAACCAATTACAATAAGAGAGTTGTGATCATATATAGCCCAGGAACGATTGACTCTTACTAGCCGACTGCAGCCGTGAATTTAGGCTTCCATGTCTTCATCATCCTTTGATTCGATGCACCCATTTCAATCCAATCTCCTTTTTAAAAGCAGCGTTGACACCAATCAAAGAGTATCATCCATTGACCATTTATGTAATTTACCTTCTAGCAAGTCAAATGAGGCGGCTTTTGCTTTATGGGATGATTAGTAAACAAGTAAGACATTCAGCTATTGATCTGGTGGGCCTGCCCATCAAAAATAGGCCCTGACCAGGCATTCCATGGGCCCACTAAACAGGATAGCCACGTGTATGGTGAACAAATCCTGATCTCCTCGTACCCATGTTGTGACCCACTTGGTGAGTGGATCGGCCTTGTTTTTTTTTCTTTTTTTCTTTTTATCACAGTGCATGGGTCCTTCTTAATGAATGGTGAGATCTTAGTGCCCAGAAACTCCTCTCAGCCTTCTCGATCTCACTCCAAAAATACGGATCGGCGTTTTCAGAGCGAATCCATCTTCGAAATGCAGTTGAGCTATTCTTGGAGAGCGGTTCAACTATTCTCAAAGCACAACTATTCTTGAAGTGCGGTTCAACTATTTTTGAAGCACAGTTTGACTAAATATGGAGCGAACTGCATAGAAATTTTATTTTTTTGTGCATTTTCTTTTTCCGTTAACTTGACATTTATCTTTTGAATGAAGAAACTTCTTCTGACTTATTAATTATTTTCATTTTATATGATCAAATTGCAAAGTTAATTTTTTTTCCTCCATCTTTTAATACTTAAATATATGGATAAGGTATATTTGTGTTCATTAGTTAATTGTTTAGAAACTCACAAGCGCTATGTTGTATAGGCGCTCCAGAGGCTCTCTGGACATATAAATATTTTAAAATTTAACATTTGGCCTCCCGCTCCGTGTGCTCTGGGCACTTTGAGTGAAATATTGTATATGTGAACGTTACATGTTGGCGTGTGACCTATGATTCCTTTCCCATTAATGGCTGTGCAAATGTGATGTAGACTTTATAAGCAGAGGAGGCATCATTTAAAGGGAAAGGAAGTAGACATCTAAGTGGGATTAGTTAGGCTAACCTAATTAAAACCTAATTAATTGACATACAGCTGACCTTATTGTCTAGTCCCTCACTCTCAATGCTGTTTCAACCATTCTAAATGTTTTAACCAAAAAAAAAAAAAAAAAACCATTCTAAATGTGCAAGGAGAGCCAATCACAGTCATTTCTGGTACAAGGATAGCATGGTGGGCCTCACTTGTTCTGTTATTTTATAAAATAACTTCTGAGTCTATTTTTAATTCGTTTAGTACTGTGGCATGTCAAAAGAGTCATCCAGCGTGTTATGCATAAGATGTCAGCACAGGATTATCATAAAGAAAAAAGACATCTTGACACAAGAACTCAAGGTCAAATGAGCTCTACTTTGGCCTTTTGTTTGCATAGAATACATATAGAAAGCAACTTAATATATGACATTTCAGGTCAAATAAGTTTCATAAGAAGAATTATCAAAGAAGTGTGGGTTAAAGGATATAAGGTAGTGATGTGGATTTGAAAAATCCTCACTTTTATAGGACTTGGAAAACTAGGATGGTGGCTGTGTATTCACTTCCCACCTACTCTTATTCATTTTCCATTTTGAGTGTTTATTGGATTTTAACCACTATTAAAAATTGGATTCCATGTATTCAAGAAGACAAAGTAAAAGAAAAAACCATCGTGGATCACATGTGAGGAAATTCTGATTTTCTCCTCCCACATTCATCATGTTATCTCATTTTTTGTGCATACATTCTAAAAAAAGGTTGGGATCCTCTAATGTTCAGACTTGTGTAAGGAATTTATTAGGCACTTATCAAAATCTTAAACATTCGAAATAAATGCCTCCCAAGACTCACTTAGATTGACGGGTCTTGAGTATTGACCCAATTTCACTTCAATAAAAATCAGGCTTACTGTTATATTGATCACTAAAAAAATATCTAAATAAGTTAATTCATGTATCTTAGAGTAGTCAATGTGAGGTGCCCCAATTTCTAAGGGAGAGAAATATAGCTAGCCTACCATAAGGGACCATTTATCTTAAAAAACAAAATTGAAAGTTTCCCTGGTGCATCATAATCAGCGGGATCTCTTGTCGATGAAAATTAGAGTAATCACATCAAAGCACCAGAAGTCCATGATTCTTCACCATCATTTGCTCACTGTTTATGGTCCCTTTACCAAACTGAAATGAATCTTCATATGAAGAAAGCTAAAAGAACTGAGAGGATTGATCTGATGCATTGCCTACTACTCTCATGATCATGAATATAATGATGAAGCACTATATTAGACGTGTGGGATCCAGTTGATACATCTGGACTCACCACGCAGTGGACCCCACATCGCATTTACCACCGCATGATGAATGGATCTTATAGGACCTTTGAATGAGGAATGTCCCATGTGTTTACCATATTTGTTTCTAAGTTTTAGTTTAAATTCCAAACACATGAAAAGAGCCAGATATTCTATTGGAATTCTCATAATCCAACCTCTTTTAGTATTTCAAAGTTTTTTTTCTGGCATGGGGGATTTTGGAATTCCGTGCAGGAGATGGGATTCCGTGGATTTTCAATTTCTCCGACATGAATTCTTTCATTTCTTATAAAGAAACATGCCCTTAAATTCCTTATCGAATATGGGATTACTTGAAGGGTGAGATTTATTAGATTCAAAATCAATAAAGTGAATGATTTATCGCTCCTGGAACTCAGAGAGGTTCCATTGGTTTTGTAGACTCGGTCATGATAAAAATGTCTGCTCCACAAGAACAAACACTAGCCGCAACCAGGTGGTGCCGTGGAGCTCTCTCCTGGCCCAGCACTAACTGAGGCCCAAAACCCAAGTTCAGGAGTTTTAGACTTTCAAAAATAGATGATGTGAAAGCAAAAGAACCTACCATTTTGCTGTGATCAATCGTTGTCACATCATGAAAGCTTTATCTGGGATGGCTTTTTGAGAAGGCCAAATAAAGTGTTACTTGAAAAAAATATGATTGATAAGACACAATTTTCCTACAATCAACACCTAACAATGAAAGATTGCACAATGGTGTGGGCCAGATTGACAGATCTTCATGTGGGTCAGCATACAAGTGGAACACTTTCCTTCAGTTATCGAGCTCAATTCATCTGGAGGCCCAGCCATGGATTGGCAGTACTGGAACAACATTCACAAGACAAACAGGCATAATCTGATTGTTTCTTTTTTTTTTTTTTTTTTTTCTTTTTTTTCTTCCCTATTGAATAAGGAATCTTGGTTGTACTTTTTTTGAAAAATTTAGGAGTAATGTACAATGAGTCTAATTGAAAGTGAAACCATGCATCCATACTACCAAAAGATAACAGTGATGTTTTTTTTTTTTTTTTTTTTGGTAGAAAAGATAATGTGATGTTAAATTCACTGTGGTGATAAGAGCCATGACCTTGGCCAATGAAGAGGCAAACACAAATGGCTGATTTAGATCTTTGTAAAAACCTTGGATGGACTGGTTTAAGCATAAATCAGAGTTCCTGTGGTCGAACAACCCTAGTTACTTATTTGTAATTCGCAGTTGTTCTATTCATCATAAAAGTCTTGATCCAACAATGTCACTCAGTTACACGAATTCTATCTGGCCATTTTAATCTATTAGCAGTGAAGTTCTTGGATAGATTGCACTTCTTTAAAGACGATTTACTTGACATAAGAAATTACACTAGATTTGGTATAAAGCCAAACCTAATTTGGTGGCGGTGCATCACATCTACTTATTTACAATTAAAGTGTTTGTTGCATCAATGAAAAATTAGTCTGAGTGGAGGGTTGTGAGGTCTTAGATATGTTGAGCAAAGGTTTTTTTTTTTAATAATAAAGAAAAAGACTTCAATTTTGGCAATGGTTTCACGGCTTACAGAAAAAAATCAATTTGTATAGAAAGAAATGTGAGTGCGTCCAACGTACTGCAAGCATTTTAATCTTTAATGGCAATTATGGTGGAATAGTAAGCAAACTAAGCATACCTTAATTTGTTGTTGCTGATATGAGAGAGACAGTAAGCCGGGCTAACTATGTGAGAGATAGGGAAATGTACTTAAATCAAGGCAGTTGTAAATTGGGGCAAATATGTGAGATATAGAGAGGCATGCAGTGGAGATTAAAAAGGGAGAGGAGAGACGAATTCTATCTAGTCTTGATGTAGAGGGACCAACCAAATGAAACTCTTAGATGAGATTGTTTTGTTTTCAAATCTCAAATTTGAGAGGTAGGAGCACTGGTCCCATAAGTTGATTTTTAAATTTCTTTACCAAAATCTAAAGGCCTTACTAGAGGCAACAAAAATACTTTTTAATACTCACCCTTGGGTGGAGCCCACTCCTTTAAAGAGGAAAGAATGTAATCAAAAGTTACAGAAGATTATGATACAGAGAAACTGCTATAGCAAAAACGATTGAGTTCCAAGGATCCAAACAGGACCATTTAGTAATAGGTGCAACTTGTAGGTAGGCTCCGATCCATTGATCTAAAAACCTAGACCCAAGAACAGAGGCGCCCATTAGCCACGTACCAAGACGAACTTGGTTAAAAACTTAAAATAGAGCCAGGATGGCTTTGAAGGCTATGTTGGCCTGTTGAGCCTTCCAGCCAAGTTTATATTTAGGCCTGATATACGAAGCCCAGGCCCGGTTCAGCCCAGTTGTAACCATCACTAGACACATTCATTCTAGGAATTTTTAATCTCATGTTGATGAATACGTACATCGACATGAAACTAATTAGGACTCCTGCTTTCCCTCCAATAAGAACATTCACACATCCAAACATTCTGCAAGCAAAAGAAAATCTATAGGCACAAATATTTAAATCTCAGCTTTAGTCAATTCAACATGTTCACTACATACCCATCTGAAAGAGAAGATGCCCCAATCAAGCCATGTTAACTATACAAAGAGTTCAGAAATCTCAAAATCCACCCTATGTTATACTTTATTGCTGCAGTAGCCTATATGTGAAAATGCAGAACAATATTTGGAAATAACATTATCAAGAACATCTGCACCAAGATGATTTTGATCTGATCTTTGCAGCATCCACACAAGTATGTGAGATCAAGGCCATTATCAAGCAAGGCCCCGCCAAGAACATGCCATGTGTAAGGCAAGGCCAGTCATCATATATGTTGAATAAGGACGACTGCTTCTTTCCAGACAATTTATGTTTAGCAAACCAGATGAGCTCACTGCCTTTTTGTCATCTGGACTTCTGCTACTGCTACAGAAAAGAAACTAATTCCAAAGGCCCCTCATAATGTAACCACATAAACCGTTTACTTCTCGGCTAAAGTTCTAGCTTTACAAAACAAGTCTGACCTGTCGACATAGTTCAAACCTCCAGCCTCTTCAAATCTCAACCCCAAATATCTCTTCCATGAAACAATTGATACATTAGATGTAGTTGAAGCAGAAGAGTGGATTATTCAGAGACGGCCGCAGTTCTTGTCACTTCCATCCACTAATCTTCTTCCACATAGATGACTATTTCACAAGTCAACCATAACAAAAGAAAAAGGCCCTTTCCTCCTTTCCATGGCAACACGGTCATCGGCTTTTTGTTAGGGAGATTGATATGGGTTTTGTAAGAGAAAAAAAAAAGTTGAACTTTAACATGTCAAAGATATTAATATAATTCTCTATGATACCAATACTAGTAATTGTTCATATATGCAAAATTTAGGTACATGTACATATGAGAGAGAGAGAGAGAGAGAGAGAGAGAGAGAGAGAGAGAGCTTGTTCATGGTTGTCTGGGGAAGTATGAAGGAACAACATCCTGCAAAAGCCCATAGTCAGGAAGCTGGAATTGCTGATGAGGAGTAAAGTTTTGAAGGTACATAGAACTTGATTCTCCTTGAGTATTTATTGTTGGAAACTGCATCAATAGTTCATGGTGGAAACTAGGCGCCGCCTGTTGTGCCGAGCTCAGCATGGAGGGCGCCAACATCCCACCAGCGTTCCCTCGAAGAGTTGCGGGGCTCTGATGGGTGTGCTGGCCTTCATATGTGGTAATGACAATGCTCGGATCCTGAAATGATCTCTCTACTCGTTTCTTCACTGAACACTTTTGGGTAGTGCACCGGTAATAGCTTCTGCAATGGTAGTTATCAACTCATTAGTTGCGAAAGCTCTCATGCTCAATTTTGTACAAGAAATCATAAAGAGGCCCAACTAAGTTTATTAACACAACCACTTTCTAAAATACTTCTCATGGAACTCGAACTAAAACAATATCAATCGAGAAAATTGAATACAATTGATTGTATAGTGCACTTGGGATAGCTACATAGACAAATATACACAAATTCTAGAGATCACACAATGCATTGGATAAACAATATAGTGCACTTGAGAAAGCTGCATAGACAAATATACAAAAAATTCAATAGATCACACAATGCATTGGATAAACACGAAAACTCATTGTGGGTGTATATGCCACTAGCAGTATTGCGAGAGGAATTAGGCACTAACTTATCTAATTAGAATATGCGAACCATACATGATATAAAGATGAATGTTAGGTTCAGATAAAATTTGACTAGGCACAATACCAAATGCTAAGAGATTATAATTACACCATTCATTTAGCTACAGTTGCATTTGGAAATCTCTAGTGAGAAGCAACAAACCAACCTTGGATAAGGGCTATTTTTTACTGCCTTTTGTCCATATTTTCTCCATCTGTATCCATCTTCCAGATGATCCACCTCGCTCTTGGTCATGAACGCAAAACGTGGTTCCCTTTGTCGCTTCTCTCCTTTCTTCCTTGGCTTATTCCTGAAAAAAAAAAAAAGCATCCATAGAACTTTAATTTGTGAAAGACCCACTTCCAACGACCTAGACATATCATAGTTTCTCCTCCATTTGTACAATGGGTGGAGTACTAAAATCCAAACCAAGAATGAAACTTAGGGTTTTCCATAAGGATAAGTAATACCCACAATCCGTTATTGCACCATAATCAGATCATCCAAACAAAACAAGGACATGGGTGATCGATTACACTATATCCAGAACAATCTAAAAGATAGAAAGCTAGTTTCTCATAGGTTTTCATCTCAGTCATGTGCATAGAAAGCTAGTTTCTCATAGGTTTTCATCTCAGTCATGTGCATTCTTTGAAAAAAAGAAGAAGAAGAAGAAGAAGCATAGAAAGTTCAAAAGATAAGAACTTTTGAAGCTCATTAGGGTTAAAAAGGAATCCAAAAGCAACTTTTAAAGATGTCTAAAATCTTCAAATGGCTATGAAGAACCAAAAACAGGAAAAAAGCTCAAACTCAATCACAAGACATGTTATCATAAAAATTCTACAAGAGATCTCTACTAAAAAAATCCATTTGACTTACACTTTCTTAGCAGTCTCAGTCCCATCTTCACTCCCCTTACCCTGCTGATCCTTCTTGCACCTACCCACATCCTCTTCTCCAACAGCCTCAGTTGAGGACGAAGAGACCGAAGAATTCGGCGTCGCCGGAACAGTTCCACGCCCTCTAGACTCCATAGACTGATCATTAGCTGCACCACCTCCACCATCCCCCAACCCAATCACCTCCGACGAAGAACACGATAAGTCGAAAGTCTTCGATATCGCGCTATAATCCATAGGAGATTGTAGACAGTCAGTGAAGCTAATGTACTGCAATGGGTCGAACCCATTTAGATCTCTCATTGTTTGGCTCTCAGAGCCCCCTGGAGGTGTAGCCATGCTGTTGCTGTAGAGGGATGGATGGTCCATGAAGGAGAAACCCATGGCTGAACCTCCGTTGTAAGTGTCATGGTGCCTAGGTTCTCTATTTTCCGACATGGGTCTTCAGATAGAGAGACAGAGAGAGAGAAAGAGAGCTTTGAAGACAGCTGAGGTTTTGTTCTTATGGAGGAGAAGAGAGAGAGAGAGATAGATATTGAGATTTCTTGTGTGAGTTCTTCTCTTCCTTTGATATGTTTGAATAGTCTTCGGTAGCACCACGTGACTCAGCAAGACCACCGGCTTGTGCCGGTCAAGTGCTTTGCAGCGGTCAATGTTTCAAAGATCTAGGTTCCTTGCAGCACACCGACGCGTGCCCTTCTCCAGCACCGGCTTTTGACTAAAAGATGGATCCTTCCGTGGCACATGCGAGACTCTCGCGTAGCACGTGTGAATGCTGATCTGGGCCGACGTCATGGACACTTTCGATTGTAATTGGGCGCGGCCACGCCGTTAAAAAAACGTAGGTGAGTAGTCGGTGCACGTCAGCTGCCCATCAAGTTAATGAGACCAACCCCAAACACGAACCAACCCACCCTTTTTAGGGTCTGGATGGCCCATTTGGAAGAGTAAGAAATCAATGGTCCAGATTGTACGGGCATAATTTAGTTGTCATCATACATTACACAAGGCTGGGGTGGTCCTTTTTGCAGGGGATATACATTGCAAGAAGAAGACACTATTTGTTGGAAGATTAAGAAACCAATGGTCCAGATTGTACGGGCATAATTTAGTTGTCAATCATACATTACAAAAGGTTGGGGTGGTCCTTTTTTGCAGGGGATATACATTGCAAGAAGAAGACGCTATTTGTAACAAAATTATAAATATGCCCCTGCCCAGGTCACACGCTGTTTGGACTTTGAATAAATTGTTAGCTCCGCATCAGAACTTGGGCTTTTCACACTTTGTATGAAGACAATGAAGTTGGTATCTTTTCTTTTCTTTTTTTATTTTCCTCCAATCCAAAGGAAGAACTTGAATTTTTTTATTTTTTTTTTTTTTTTTTTTGGATTTATAAGGTGAGCTTTCACTATCATCAGCATCAAAGACAATAAAATCATCAATGTCTGTATAAAAATTTAGAGTTGGATTTATCATGAGCTTTACTTTCTGATGGCTGATTACCCAAACTATGCTTTGATATTTCACATTTAAAAGTCAAATGTGAGCGCTTCAGTCAAGTTGGAATGAAGGCCATTTAGATGTTATGATCTCATGACTATTTTTAATGTTGTGTCATTATGGACTGGTTATGAATTGACATAATTATTAGCTCAAGTATGCTATGAAGATGTTTAGAAGATTTTCTATACCACTGTAGCAACACTAGAACATGTCATATCCAGTGATAGATCTAAGAAATTACCCTCGAGGACACCATTTTATGAAAAAAAAAAAAAAAAAAAAACAAACGATCCTAGGTTTTCAAAAAGATTTCAGAGGCCTTGGCTGCCACCAATCCAGTGGTTCAACCCTTAATGTTTTTACTAAAAAAAAATAAAAAGGAAAGAAAAGAAAGAGAAGATTCAGCACTGATCCGTTGTGATCTAGAGTGATCCTCCAATTTTCTTGCCTTAAGAAAATTCATCCAATCTAATTATGTGCAGATTGTCTCTTGTCAAGACAACAGTGAATTGGATTCCATGTCCTACAGTCATCTATTTTGTTTGATATATAAGGTGTTGTGGAAAGTTTTGAAAGAAAGTATCACTTTGCCTACCCTGGATTCACGGTAAAGGATTCTTGCCGATTATGATGATAAAATATGCAGTGGAGGGCGCGCTTGGCAAAGTTGTAGGGCTCACAATAGATCAAATCAAGAGCTATTCATCACCTATCCCATCAAGGGCCAGGTCAAAGTATATAGCCGCTTAGAAAAGCATGTGGGACATTATAATGGTCGTTTGATCTTTTATTGGATACTTTTTAGGTATGGGAACCACCTGCCAGGAGTAGGCCCCTTACACATAACAATTATTTGATCAATGTTTGACAATTGCAAAGATGTATCAAATTGTAAGTTTGTTGACGCTGTTCTGAAGAAGGTCATTAATTTCTCATCTTATTCTTTCCCTTGGGTCAAGGTTCTCATCACTTTGTGGGCTCGACTCATGCGTCACAATTCAATCACGCCGGTCAGTCCCACTAAACTGAAAAAGGACAGATGTCTCACGCACGAAAGGCCATGTGTACTTTTCTATAAAGCCCACGTAGAGCCCCACCAATCATGGAGAAGGTGGGAATGGAAAAACCTGAATGAAACTTACCCATGTGCAAAATCTCAAGTTCATTCCATCATCTTAACATCATTATTGATGGCCCTCGGGCATATATAATTTTTTATTGTTATTTCAATCTTGAGTTGTATTCCATTCAGATCGGTGTAAAAAATACATGGGGCATGTGACATATTGGAAGGTAGTGTGTTTGAGGGATTGGATGGATCATAAGGGACTAGATGGGCTCTGTCGGCTGTCTCTCATGGTGCAAAACATCCACACATGAGCATTGGTGTACTTGTAATAAGATTCTTCAGTTTTTTTCTCCCATACGGAAGGCAAGTATGCAGCTTGTCATGCCTAAGTCATCGGCACAATTTCGTAATCTTTGTCCATGAATTTGTATGTACTAGAAGCATTTTACACCCCTTTTCATTCTCTCTTGGAATCGTCAAATACAGAAAACGATAACCACAAGAGCAAAATGAGTATAATATACATACTTGATAGAAAATTAGAACATTGTTAAATGATGTTTGAGTAGAAAAAAGAAGAGGGTCTAGAAGAGCTTATATATTGACTAGTACCCAATAAATATCATAGATGGTTTGAAGAGATGACGGTGTCGATTCTCCAGCATTGTTCAGATGGATGGAACCTGTTCCTTTAAGTGGTAAGAAGACTTTTTTGATGAGGGGGTAGAATATAATAAGAGCATGATATTGTTGACCTTGTTGGTCCTTGTATTATAAATATAGAGATATAGATATGAATGGTATTTAGGCATTTCAAAGGTCTCAATCAAAGGGAAGAGGGGGTAGGTTTTTATTTTTGTGTATGTTAGGCCGATACATGAGAAGGAATCTTACTGACACAGACGCATGTGATTATAAAAAAAGAAACAAGACTCAAGGAAGATGTGTGAAGGAGGGAAAGAAGCCAATTTTATGTTTTTACACACATGCGAACGTGTATTGGCTCACACGCATTCACATGCATTCCAAGGATGATAGATGGGCAGGCAGGCAGGGGCACCTTGTCGACATAAGCGGTCAAAGCCTTGAACCGTATACACAATGTGAATGTGTATGTGCAACATGGCCGTTGGCAGAGTCGTTACGTGGTTTTGGTTTAAATGTTTTCACATTTAAGAGCATCTAGATGTTTTTATCTAATGTTTGATCAACTTTATGTTCATTTTAACATGAAAGATAATGGTTCCTTCTAGAAATGACAAATTGGAAACTATCTACCTACTTATATTGTTATTATCTTTTTAATTGTAATGTTATTAATATTATATATTTTGTAGTTACTGAAAATGGCCTTTTAAAACTGAACTGACTTGGACCTGGCTCAACATGAAGTGGTGCTTTGGGCAGTAGTTTGGTCTAACCTTTATAGTTGGAATAGTCAAGAGCAGTTCTTGACCGTTTAGGAGGTTAATGCCACAAAAAGACTGAAGACTTGCTTTTAAAAAGTATGCCCCACTATACAAAGGGGCCACCTAGATGCATTCAATCTTTTGATTAGGGAGAACTAGGGGTTGCTTGGTTGGTTAGCAACCCCTAAGCTCACCTCCGGTTGGCCGAGGCTTTGATCCCAGGTCTGCTATCCTTTCCCACTCGTACGGGCTCCCCTTGCAAGTGGGTGGCTTCTATCCTACATTTGTGGGCTCTTCCTGTGCCTGTACTCTCTCTTGCCACTTTTGTGGGCTGTCTACTCACTTGTGCGGGTGCTATCATGACTCCAACTACCCAAAAATAAAAAATAAAAACTTAATTAGGAGTAAAGGTGTTTATTGGCCGGGATGGACTGGTTGAGGCTTAGCTAGGCCTGGTTGGACTTGAAAGATACAAACTCAAATTGAGCTTTGGGCTTTCTATCTCTTAATCGAGGCAGGGCCTCTGGTTTTTATCTGGGCTCAACTCAAATACTAAAACCTAAGGTCCAAGGTGGTCCAAAGCGAGTTTTGCCCGATCTGGCCCGGCCCATGAACATTGAGCGCCTAATTAGGAGCGATGACAGATGTGTGTTTGAGATCATGCAGTTGCCAAGCATCACTCTATGGTATCATCCTCACCCTTAATTGTAAAACCTCATCGTAAATTAGTTTTGTGCCTGCTTATGTCATAATAGATTAATTCATCCTTGGATGATGATTAAATCTATGTCAATGTTATGAGTGTCGATTCAAAGGGGCCTTTGTGCAGGGGATTTCGATTGAACATACAGTGAGTCTCATTGTACGAAATGGAAGTGAGATTTACATTTTGAAATGCATATTTTGGAATTGGGGAGATTTTGTTAATCATATTACAACAGTTAAAAAGCAGGGGAGAAATGGTAGGATCTCGGATGCACCCCCCCCCCCCACCCCCCCCCCCCCCCCAAAAAAAAAAAAAAAGACTTCCTCACACTTTTTGTGAGTGTTGGAGGAATGGAACTCAGCTCACTTGTTGAAAGATTCAAACCACTCAAAATGAACGTCCTTCTTATATGTCAAATGTCCTAAAAAAACTTTCAAAATAGAGGTCGGTCTCACCATGAGATTAATTATATGATTAAATTTTCATTAAGACAATCTTTTGCATATGAATTATATGCAAGAATCACATTCTTATTCATATGCTCAATGTAGAGTTGGATCAACTCTTATTGTAAAAAAGATTTGAGGGCATTTAACATATGGGGATGATTTTCATTTTGAGCACCCAGGATTTTCACTTGTCGGGCTCTAATATAGAGTTCCACTCTTCTACTAATAAGAAGCAGAGACACGTAGGGGTTCAGATGTCCTAACTCTATGAGTGGCTATTAATTTTTTGCTCGATTACCCCAGTGGCTAGGACATGGGAAGAAATGGGCTCCCCACCAGGATTCGAAACCTGGTGGGAGCTATGGGCCGGAGCGGGTACCTTATTCACAAGGCCAGCTCTCTATTCCCTATGAGTGGCTATTTACCCCGAAAAAAATATCAAAGAGTGGGTAGTTTTGACTGATTTTAACTTGCTCAACATTCAAATCCATATCTAAAATATTGATCAAAGTTGTGCGATGTCCCCAAATTCTAGCTCAGCATGAGTTTGAGTCTCCAATGTAGAAAGAAGAGTAAAACTTCAACTGCTTAAAGGCATCTTCAGCCCCTTTATTGGAAATATGGTCTGCTCATAACTAGGATAAGCCGCACATAAAAGTACTTGTAACCTGCCCCTAGAAATGCATAATCCATTTCCCATTAAAACCATCTATCAAACTAACTACAGGACTATGGCGCAGTGAAACATTCCTCACCTTTCTTTTGTTATAAACAATTAAACATTGGAAGAATCAGTCTAGCAGACAGTACTGAGGAATTCTTCCTCATACCTTTCTCAGTTATTCTAGAAAGGTAACTTGACATTGATGACCAGTAAAAAGGTTGAACGTAGGAAATCTCACCAGCTAAATAACTATCCCTCAACTTGCAGATTTAAAATGTCAACCTAAACTAGTAGCCAAAAAAAATGTCAACTTGAACATATAGGCCTTAGTCTATCAAGTATGCCAAGCACAAATATTAATTGCTTTTTCTTTAACAAATTTTATCCAGTCCCATAATTAAGTATATCTTGCTCAACTAAAAAACGAAAGAGAAACCATTTCATTAACTGAAGAAAAGACAGTGATGGAATCATAAGATGTTTTATATTGGACGAGTTGACTCAGCCCCATTCTCCATGCCCAAGTCTGCTCACCAAGTCATGGTTTATTAGGACCATTCAACAGGGTAGATTTCTTTATGGGTTGCTTTCTAACAAAAATAAATATTAAAACATGAGAGAGAGCGAGAGAGAGAGAGAGAGAGAGAGAGAGAGAGAGAGAGAGAGATAGAGAGAGAGAGAGCTCTGACTTGGTCTAAGAATTACTTTATATCAGATTGATTTTGATCTCTTTTTATTTTTTTTCTCCTGTAAAGAAGCAAGTTGTGCCCTTGTGGTTGGACTTGCAAGCAACCTCATCAGAAGGAACAAGAACAGTTGGTCCACTCTTCATTCAAACAAATTGTTTGTTACTAGGTAGGGACATGGAACTAACCCTAAAATCTTTGACCCAAACCCCAAAAAACCAAAGAGGCTTAGAATTATGAACCACACACCTCATCCATGAGGACCATGACCCATGTCCTATTCTTTGACGGTAATATATATAGTTTTTTTCTCTACAAAGCATCAGTATCCCAAAGAACCAATGTCATGAAGTAGCGTATGTTTTCTATCTACATTTAAATAAGGAGGAGTTCAATTTTTATACCCGTTCCATGCAAAACACATGTAAAGATTGTTAGAGGAATCCCATCGAATACTTTGCAGCTGGTGTCGCTCCCAATAGATTTCCTTGACTTCTATCTACCATACTTTATTGTATCCAGAGCTTTTAGTTGGTGAAGGGTAACACACGCATGAGCCAATTCACACTTCATGATATTTGGACCTTTTTTTTTTTTTTTTTTGGTTTTCCAATGATACAATGATTACTATGAAGATTTTAGTAAAGAGGAAAATCAGCTGAAGAACCGGCTTCAAAAGTCAAAATTGGCAGGGATTAGAAATCTTGCAGAGTCCTTGTGTGTGGGAGTGCGTCAATGAGAATTTCGACCAATCTTAGTATTAAAATGGTATTGAAAGTTATCAATATGAGCTAGAGGTAAGCTAAATATCATCCTAGTTTGATAGCTGTAACTATCTACTTAAATGCTACAAACATTTATACTCTCATATGTGTATGCATGTATCTAAATTTTAGGCTCTTAAATACATGGTTAGAATCGCCGGAAACTGTTAAATACATTGGCCCACTCTAAACCAAAAATTAGGCCTTTCGATCCCAGTCTTATCTTATTACTAATTTGGCATGCATTGAGGTTGACACCACAGCACATATGAGTTCTAGAGTCGATTTATAGAAAAATTTTCCTCTTACTTAAATTGGCAATTGCAATTTTGGAGATTATAGGCCAATTAGTTACATAGATGCCATTACTCCCCTTAATACACAAGTGGATAACGTGAATGGGCATAAACCACATGTAATTGTAAATAATAATTACTGTTTATCCATCCATCCACCTATTTGTCAAAATTAATCTTTTATTATTTGTCATAACTGTTCTTTTATTGAATTTTTATAACATCGATCTTGAGTTGACTTTATAAAATGTACCCAACTCATTGGAATGTTAGACAGAGTCGTTGTTCCGACTCCCACATGTAGATGGTAAGGATACCCCATTAGTGAAAGACTGAGTTATTTACTATAGGTCTCATTATGGAGATGTAAGAGGACGCGATCACAAAGACATTTGTTAAGCTGGCATGACATAGTAGCAACACATATTAGAGTTCCACATATCTATTTTATCAGTCATCCTTAAAGACTTATCTCAATTGTTTTTTTTTTTTTTTTTTTAATGAACATACAACTATGTTGGATTTAGCTATATGAATTTTATGTATCAATTGATAATTGGATGGGCAGCAGTTATCTTCATTCGGAGGCCTACTCATCTTTGATAAAACTTAGATTTTTAGTAAGCCCATATTTATATGTGTCCTATAGATATCAAACTCTAACCGACAGCAAGGAACTCTCCATAAATTCTATAGATCCGCATTGCTCAAGTTTAAGCATGGATACAAGTGGGCCTAATTGCTGCTCTACTTTTGGTATTTTGTGATCATTGGCTTCAAGGTCTAGCTTAAAAAAAAATTTACTACAGAGGATTTGTGACAATCTAACAATGTATAATTTTCCTTTTTTTTTTTCTTTTTTGGTACCCCTGTCATGAGGTTGCGACACAAAATAGCCCAAACACGTAGAAAGAGAAGCCCACACAAGTGAAAAGAGCAGCATACTCAGAAATTGATCCCATAGCAACTCGTGAGATTTGGGATTGCCAACCAATGAGCATTCTCTATACCCCTTGTTCTCTAACAATGTGCCGGATAAATAGCCAATGATGTGCACAAAAACTCATGGTCGATCAAGAAGGTTTTCTTTGGAGGCATTATGTAAAGAAGGAAATTTTAGGGGGCTATATGTAAAAACTGAACCAAGTTTTCAAAAATGTGTGTGTGTGTGTGTGTGTGTGAGAGAGAGAGAGAGAGAGAGAGAGAGATAGGGAGAGAGGTGCTCAACTCAACAACTAGAAAAAAAAAAAAAAAAAAAAAAAAAAAAAGAAATTGGCTCTGATGAAGTCTGCTTTTGAATTAGGAGGTTGTCTTTGTCACCTTTTTTTAGGTGGATGTGGTTAAGAAAACTGTGAACTCGAAATGGGTTGGGGGCCTTTTGGACTACTTAGGAAAGACACCTTGATGTGATAATTGGTTCCAGTCACCTTAAGCTGCAGAAGTGCATTTGCACCTGGTCCCACCATATCTTAGACTCGGCCTAACAAATCCGGAGAAAGACAAGGGAATAAAAATGGGCATATGGCTGCAAATGGTATCACAATACTGCGGCCATTTTATGTGAATTTGGTTATGATTCCAAGTTAGAGGTGAAAGTTTAAAAAAGCCAGAAAATGGGATTGGGATTGAGATGGTAAGGCACTGAAATGAGAGATTGGACCCACCATGTGATAAACCTTTGAAAGCTTCTCCTTACTCATTAGAGGAATCCTTGCCTAAAGCATCATAAGTAGGGTTGCAAAAGGCTCGTGCAAGGTTGGGTCGGAGATATTCTGGTTCAGCCCATTTACTTCTAGGCTATCAATTGCTTTCATTTTTCATTTTTTAGGCTGGAAATGATACTTATCCCAATAAAGAAACCCATTTTTCAATACCAAGACACCAAGGGTACAATTATGGAAGTTTTGGATAGTGTCTTTTTGAATGCCTTTGGTAGGTGAGGGTACATGTACATTTTCTTCCCTCATTATAATCTCATTATTCAATGAATGAAAGTTTTTATTACTGATAGAAAAAAAAAATTAAGAGGAGGAATTCAAGATTCTACTTGCAACCCAAAGTAGTAATTCAGGGTTCACATTGATCAATTTATTAGCTTTCAAATGGGGTTCTGGTGAACATTTCAAAAGTCGATTACTAAATGAGATGTGTCGGGGGTGAGTCCATACTGCTATCAACTTAGTGCATTCTAACCTACCCACTTGACCCGAACCCGCAATATCCTTGGAAACTTGGGTGGTTTGAACTAACAAAATAAACGAGTCAGGTTCAGTTAAGATCCATGGGGTATCCGGAATTCCTTATCTTTTTTTGAGGGGAGGACCGCAAGATCAAATGTGGCTACAATTTGATGCAGCACAAACGGATTTTGAATTAATTGGGTTGGCTAAAGGCTTTCATGCTGGAGCTATCAAAAAATTAAGTGTCCCCACCCAGGCCTGCCCATTGACAGTCCTAAAATGAGGTCTACGACATGGCAGAAAAGTCCCATAGGCCCTAACTCTCAACCAACAAGCCATGTGCTAATACCACTCTGTACCTTCCAAACGGCCACTGATGGTGAGAACTTTCCCTTCAAACTCCCATCAATCAATGTCAATCCAAGGACTCTCTTGGGAGTAAACTATGGTGAATAAGAATTTATAACATTGGAATAATTCCTTGCATACAGATATGAAGCTTGGATTCCAGAAATCTAAGAATGGTTCAAAGTTCATGCATAAAATGGTAGTTTGGTGAAATATGATGGGACTGTTTGAAAATTCTTCAAACTTCAATTCCTAACTAAGAGAAGAATTGAACAATTTTAGAAAAAACTGGGTGTCTTGGCTTATAATCTATGAAAAAAATTTTCATTCTCCTGTTAAACGGGCTATGCTTATTATCACAGAACACATGGAGATTTAACAGATAATGTGCCTGGCCACATGAGTAGATCTCCGAGTTCCGTGTCAACCTTTTAGGTCATTGTTTGGTTTGAAGGTTGAAGTCAAACAAATTAATGGTGATAAAAGGTTGTTGTAAGCGACTGGTGACTCTGAATTACATGTGGCACCAGAGATTGAAAATCTAGACTGGGATGTCCTTCCTGTGGGGACCATGGTTGATGGGATCATTGGCCAGTGGTCTAAAGTCGCCAAATGGTCGGCAACCACAAACATTTCATGCTTATGCTTCTTTGATGTGAAGTTATAGGGACCTGAAGTTACAGGGACCCCCTATCACCCAACCACAAATACCTTTCTATTTATATTTGAACCCAGTTATGTTTGGACTTTTTGGGTCGCTGGAATCTAAAACTGCTGGATGTGGCATTTTGTGTCAACCCCCTTGGATGCCATCCCTTTTATTGTAAAATCTGAGGTCGTTGGTAAAACCTGACATGACCCTGCCCAACATAAACCATAATATGAACGCATAGGTTGGTTCTTGACTTAAAGTTAAATGGTTCGGACACAAATTGATCTTAAGGACATGTATCTAATGTAGCATGTCCGCATTGTAGTACTGTGTGGCACTGGCACCCCTACTAAACACTCAATGAGGTCCATCTATGAGAATTCACAGATTCTACCTGCAGGCCTTAGACTCCCCACTGTATTGATTGCATACAAAAAATATTGCTCAAATATATTAAGTGGTCAAGAATAGGGGATCAACTTCACTGTTCTCTTGTTTTAAGATGTGGTTCATCGTGTGTAAAATGTAGCGAACAATCTAATGGTTGGCCCAATAAAACTAGACTTTAGTATTTAGATGAATCAATATAATGCCATGGGTCTTGAAAACATAGACTGTTTGCATCTTCCAGGCATGGGATAGTCTGTTTGGGTTTTCCAGGGATGAGGCCCCACTTTGTGTTTAATGAGGGTGCTTATGCATGGCTCTTTTTTTTTAGGAGATAATCATATTTAAGGAATCGTTTTAGGCATTGGCAATGTTGGTTCCTATCTTAGGGATGGCCCCCTCTATGTTGCTCACCTAAAAGCATAAAAATCATGCATTTGTCACATAGAGATTTAAAAGGTTTCCTTGTGATTTATGGGTTTAAGATATGGCACCAACAAAGAGAGAGAAAGATTTCCCTATGATTTACCCTTATGATTAAAAGAAATAGAGCCATTAATCACAAGGAGAAAATTCTCCTGCACACACTCTGCATCCAGAGGCGCAAAGGGGTGTTTTCTAAGGGTGGGCACTGCCCTCTTGAGTGGTCCTTGCGCACAATGCACATGCGCATTGTGTGCAGGAGAACGTTTTCCTCAATCACAGAGGTGTTGTTTAAGGGCCTCTAAGTTTTCTAATGATTATCGATTGTATAGATCCCAATAAAGATCGGACTAATAACAATCAAGTGGAGGACTAATCAGTTTCGGATGAGGGTTAGTTTGAAGTTATCTATAGTGTGTCAATGGGCCAAATATAGGTCGGACTTACTTTGTCCATGCTTGAGGCTGTTTACAATTAAACAGCAAGAATTCTGTGTCTGACTCTAACATGAACCATAGAGAGCTCAGAGTTGAGTATGCCTATTTTGAAAATGGGAGGCCCAAGCCACGCATTTCAACCCCATTAGTACTTCCAAACATGGATAGATGCATTAGGCCCCACCAAAGTTGGACATTCAGTCGAGTTTTGTTGGTCCTTTTATTGGTCATGCAACTTGAGCACAAAGATGACTTTTTTTTTTTCTTATTACATAGGGGTAATTATAAATTATTCTAGTCCTAAACTAGCCTATTCTTTCTGACCAAGGGTCATCCTGAGGGTACTCCAGTCATTCGTTGTTTTCCACCTGTGTCACTTCCACCATAGTGCTCCACTCGAGTTTTGCGTGTTTTATTCTCTGCTACACAACACGTTCCCATTGTACTCCAATGGTATATGAGGTCTATCATTATCACTTAAGGTGAGCTAGAATGCCCTTTATCACTGGGCTATCCCACGTTTCTCACCTAGATGATTTTATCTACTAATTAGTAATAGAAAAACATTAAGGCCTCACATTAGAACCTTCCATATGATAAAGAATGCAGATGCCCAAGGTTTTGGTTGTTAATTATCTTAGGACTTTATAGAATATTGTCATTAATGCTTTGATCATTGTGATTATGTTTGATTGAGAGAATATTTTATTATAGTGATTAGGTATTATGAGATACATTTCCTTATTTGTCTCTTTTGTATTCATATAATCACCATTTTCCCTACCCATGTAGACCATGATTGACCTTCCTAACCCCCCTACTTGATCATGTGCAGGAGCAGACCCAAGTGTTAGCGCATGGGTACAGTCGTACCCACGTGATTCTAGAAACCACTTATATAAGGTCTTAAAATATCTTATTTTATTATTTAACATCTTCACTTGACCATATACCGCACCACCCCCAACGAATTTCCTTGGTCCACTATTGATCATGTGATCCTTCCAATCTTCCAAGTGGGCCTGACAGGCCAGACCATTTAAATCAAGCTCAGGTTTGGAATTCTTGATATACAACTAACAAGTAACTATACAATGTGTATTGTATTTTTCTGAAAATCTATACCTATTGGAATGCTAACCAAACCTAAAAATTTGGATATCTAACTTGATCCACATTAAACCAACTCAACCTGAATTGCGCCCAGGGAGAGAATCCACAATGCAAATTAAGTTTACATCTGTTCGGTTTCACTTAGGTTAAGTTAAGGTTTTCATTACCTTTAAACAGTTTGAGCAGGGCTAATACCCCATCAACCGGACTAACTGGCACCCCTATTCCCTTCTCTCCCACAAATATCCTCGATTAGTGAAAAAATAATGTTAGTCAATGGCCCTGAATGAATGCAGTTTCTAAAGCAATCTAAATTCCAATCCCAACACAAATGATAAAATTCCTCCAGAGAAGAATAATTCCCTTTGTGTAAAGATTTTTCAAACTCCAACAGTTAAAATGGGAAACCATTTCTCATTGTCTTCAAGTCAACATTCTAAAAATCCCACCAACCAATCTGCCCCAGTCAAACTATATCAAACACATGTTGTAGGCTAGCTGAACCAAAATTGAATATGTTTAGTACAACAAAGTGAACTGTGTGATTCAACCACCAAACCCTGCAAAGTGTTCAAATCATACAATATTTTTAGAACTTGCCCAATTAATAAAGTCTAAAAAAGAAACTCATGAACAATTTTCAAGACCCCCTTTTTTATGATTTTTGAAATTTAAAGTGTACTTAAACATTTTTATTCTTTATTGTGTTTTTTCATATAATTATGATGTGATGCTTATATCATGGTTAAACCAAAGTAAATCAGGACAAGTTCCATCAGGTTTGACCAAACCATAGCTTGTCCTGCTCAGTTTTTAAGACAGTGAGTGATTCATGCCCAATTCTTGTCAGAAGATGCAGTATTTACGGAACTGTTGTTTTCTCCGAAAACCCTGTCTCCTCAGAACTACTTTGTTTTCTTGGAACTTGGGATGTCTCATTAATTAAGTTTCATGCAGAATGTCCTTTACTTTGGATGAAAAACAACTTGGCTTTCTCCAAATCTTGCTGTTTATTATATGATTCTCTGGAGACATGTTTTCTACAGACAGTATGAGAAGTTAAGAACCCTTTTTCACACTTCACAGCCCCTTTAGGTTATAAACAGTATCTAATGAAACACTACTCCAGAAGTGCTTACTTATGATGTTAAAACAAGGGATTAAGATGCTATGTTGGTGAGCTTTTTTTTTAGCTTGGATCATTGGTCAAGGAGTGCTACTTCCAATATTTGAATTAAATTATGAGACTGAGGTACCTTACCAATTAATAAGTATCAATAACTCCGCATGTCACTTAACAAGTTGAGGGCAGGTTGAGTGACTTGACCCAGAGTAACAGGTGTCATGTGCAGGTTGGGAACTTGGGATTTCTAACCTGTTTTCTAATAATAATAATAAATTGGCATGTATCTATTGGGCATCAACTTGCAAAACGTGCTCTCAACCTGACCAAACCAATTTGCTACCCCTGAGGGTCTAAATTTCTAGGAAGATGATTGAAAAGATGGCTAAGGTTCTGGATTTGATATGGGTTGGCATAAAATTTAAATTTGACCCCAGGTGCAGCTGCTTTCTCCATGACATGTTTAGGATGAGTAATATTCACTCTATCCAATGACCCAAGAGTCTAATCGAGACGTCTGAATGGTCACATAAATTATAATAGGGATGGAGGCAATTAAATTCACGTTGCAAACACAGTTAGTCAAATCTACATTAACCTGTGAAAACCAAACTACTAAGCCCACCCCGTCAGCTATGGGCAACAGTCACCCATTTAACGCAACCCATTTCCGATCCAGAATACCTTAGCACCTTTGGAGACTCTTACAGGCCTGTTTCTTTCAGAGAACTCAGGCTTAGACAATTTATAAGTTATTCAAAAATAGTCCCTTGGGTGGAATTCCTGAGTAGTGTCTAGAAATATTCAAGGAGATTGGAATTTTAAGAATTTGAAAGATAAAGGAGACTTTTCACGTAGTTGAGATTTTAGAATTCTATTGGAATTGCCCGAGGGCACAGGCACAGCCATGATATCATTACTGAGAGAACTCCCAAAGAGCGGCCCTGTAAAGCCTATGCATTTGAGATCCAGGCCATTCATCTGATACGAACCAATTGTGACAATTGGCTATCCCATGTCTTCAGTGCCAGGTGAATCACATGTTGATTAGACTAATTGGACGAGATTAAGGGACAAATGAGATATCCATATCTAATGGAACACATGTGAAGTACATGGCAAGTTGTCTCATTTGCCTTTTTGTCTGTCAGGTGTGTATGCAGGAAGAGGATAGTGATTTTGCGGCTCATGGCCCTTATGTATTGTATTGTAAGTACCTTTTCATGTATATTGTTCTGTAATTCACTACCAACTCGAGCTTTTGATACACATGCTATATCATTCAAAATTTAGTACAATCAGTCACTTATAGAGTGAAAATAAAAAAGATAAACGAAAAAAGACCCTCAGTTCCATACATCTTTAACCAGATGGGCATCCCAACTCCCAACCCATAAAAGGGTTTGTATACACATTTTAGACCCAGGCAGAATTACCCACAACCCATAAAAGGGTTTGTATTAGACCCGGGCAGAACTACAATCAGCCACACTGCACACTATATTATAGAGCAGCTGCATATATATCCTTATCCATATCAAACTCATTAGTGTTAGGGCATATAAACTGTTTGGATTTTTGACAGGTAGGCCCTACTCATTTAACTTCCCGGCCTAGGTTTGGACTACTAAACTTGACCAGAAAGTATTGGATCTAGGCCTGAGTCCATGTAGTTCTGGATGCAAGTACTTGGACCTAAAATAAATTTGCATAAAATACTTACAAGGAGTGATTATGAAAGGTCAATCAAGTGAAAGTGCACCTTGTAGCAAAGAGGCATCTCACCTTACTAGCCTCCCATGAATCAATCCCTGGGTGGATAGATCTCATGTGAGTCTTCACTAGCCCTTAAAAAAAAAGAAAAAACAAAGAGTTAAATCATCTTAGCTCCACTGAATATGTGCATGTGGGGCCACTTTTCATAAATCTAAACCATTCAAATGAAATTAACCCATTTCTGCCCCGGTGGACCAGCAATTTATTTCCACTCATGGGACATCGGGAGACAGATTGAATGAAAGGCAAAAAAAAAAAAAAAACTATAAAAATAAATCATTATTTTTCATGTATCATAGTTATTTTTCGTACAATGGGGCTCACTTTTTAAAGATGTTAAATTGTTTCAATCCACCACAAGACAAAGATTTCGCAATATGATAATATTCGATGTTGTATTGGACAAACACAATACAGTCAAATGGTTAGTATTCTTGCAATGAAGCAATATGTTGACTGTCCATCAAATAATGGGTGAAAGTTTGAATGGATAGTTTGAAGGTGCACAAGGTGTCCCACGTTGTCAAAAAGATTCAAAATTTCAGAAGGACAATTATATATGTACCATGGGATGCACTGACTTGATTTTTACGAGCTACCCAATCAATTGTACAGATTGAAAAACTTGAACGTACATAGGAAGCAGCCTAGCAGGGCGACTGACTGGCGACACCTTTTGAATTGTCCGGGACCTACAGAAACTGAGTGTATGTGTATGACTAGACCTCACATTACCTCATCAATAATGTCAGTTTTTTTTTTTTTTTTTTTTTTTCTAAAAAAATGTCAAGTTTATGTGCTCACTCTACAACATATGTATGTGTGATTTTTTTCAAGAAAAATAAAAAATCTCTGGCCAGCAGCAGTTCCAGAATTTTTATTTGGGTAAGGCTAAACTCTTGTTCGATTTTTAATAGGCTTTTTTCACATTTTACTCTTTCTATACATTCCATTTTCAACTTTTCCAACAAAACATAGCCTAACGCAGATATATACAAGACACACACACACACTATATATATATATATATATATAATAAATCACCTGAAGCTCTAACAATTATTCTTTTCTTCTCTAAGACTACCCTTGGAGAATTCCTACTAAATGCCTACAAATTCATAGGAAAAACGGCTTTGATCAAAGGGTGAAAAGATGGGGTCAAGGAGAATTTCATATATATATATATATATATATATATATTTTCCTTGATGAGTCAGGGTCTAAGAATATGGTCAGATTCCAAAACTCAAGCCCTTTAATGACCATCTAGTTTGGGGACATGGTTATATCAATAATAGACTAAATCTCTAGCAATTGTCCATTTTTTTTTTTTTCTAAGGCTACTCTTGGAAAATTCCTACTGAATGCCTACAAATTCATAAGAAAAAGGGTTTTGATCAAAGGAGGTGAAGCGATGAGGTCATCAAGAATATTAGATATTCTACAGAATAAGAAAATTAAATTCATTGAATTTAATTACACAGATCTAAGGGTAGGCAATCATTCCATATGAAAGAGGGATACTCTCAAAGGCCCAATTTTCCATCTCCAACTTTTGTTTGTCACTCAAAGCTCCAGATTCTAGAAAGTAGTGAATTAATCAGGCAAAAAGGCCGTAGATGATGTTGAAGGATCGATGTAACTTCTGACATATGGCATCTTGTCTATCCATGGAAAGTTATGCTAGGATCTCACACACAAGTGTGATGTGTATGTAAGTATAATGGATGATCACAGAGAAGTTACAAAGTCCCAGCTCAAATCACAAAGCAAGATTTCCCTGTGAGAACAAAATTGGGTAAGAGAAGATGAGCGATTTCCTTTTTTTTTTTGTTTCCTTTCCTGAGGTTGAAAGAAGAGAAGGCACTATGAGATTTGAGGGTCTTGAGACACGTGGGGCAGCCATTCTTAGATAGTGGAGCTTGGGCCAAGGCCCATTACTAGTTTTGGGGATTTTTTGATACCATCTAGGGCGGCCAAGTGGGTCCACCCCTGTCTCTAGCGAACAACTGGTCTAACTTATCATACCCACTTAGAAGAATGACAATCACAAAAGATAAAGGATGTACAACCTCTACACTCTACATGCATGCATGCAAAAAAAAAAAAAAAACACATAAAAAACATGGGATCTAGTGAGGTACTGTTTTGACTATATTGCCCAAATCCTAGTTACGTACCAGATCGAGTGGGATTTAAGGGCAGCACGTATAGGATGAATGTCAGCTTAGTATGTCCAAAGAGATTAGATTGATCATAGGAGGGTCAAATAGCCCAACATGATCGACTAGTGACAAACAGTCTAGACTTCTTGAGAATCCAGGGGTTTAAGTCACGGATTATGTGGTGACATTGAGGAATAGGGTATGAAATTACCTTCATTACTCTCATTATATGACTGTCGAGAAAGAAAAATAGGGAAACTTTTTTTTTTTTCTTTTTTGGTTGTTGTTGTTGTGGGAAACATAGTTGATTTATTCAAGAAAAATGATTACATGCTACTTCATGTGTGATAGACAGATGATCACAATTTGAACTTAAACTTATTTTTACGAGAGCATGAGCTTTGACATTATTAATTCTACGGATTGCCTTGAATTTCACTATAGTGAGTTCTTTTGTCCTCTCTCTTATCTTTTGCACTACTGGAGCATAGATCTCCCAATGTGGATCAATTGCAGTTGAGTTAATCGCATCTATAAACATCAAAGAATCACTTTGGAAGCTAACTTTCCTCCATCCGTGTTATGTAGCTAAGTCCATAGCCTCTTCTACTGTAAGGATTTCAGCGATAAGAGAAGAATCACCCTGCTTCAGTCTTGAGAACTGTACTATAACATGACCATCACACTTGAGTGCAATACCACCTACACCCAATTTATTAGAGTCGTTGTCCACAGCTCCATCACAGAGAAATTCAATTTCTGTAGTATAGTGACCACAAATATGGAGAAACCTCGCAAGCATTATTGTGAGCGTCACGTGCCTAAATACTTAGTGGGGCCATAAAATAGGGGCCATCTTGATAGTCATCGATCTTAGGTTTAGCACCCATTCAAATGGACTAAACCATTTGATAAACTGCGTACTCATTTTGGACGGTTTTCACTTGTCAACCATTGATCAAGAAGTAGTTAGAGTGGTCATTCTAGCCTCCATAGTAAGTAGGCAGATTTGTGTTCATCCCCCCGTTATCAACCCCCAAGTGAGAGCTTAACGACGGGGGTCTATAAGTAAATAAGTGATTTGTTCCTATGCAAACAAGGGTCCTATCTAGGGATGGGACCGAGGGGATAGAAAGATTTGGATGGACCCTATCTACATGCCAGATTTGGGACCCATCCGATCATCCTGTCATCATTTTTCTAGGCCATAAGTTCAACAACGTGGGTGTGCCATTAATCTGCAACCCCAATGCATTTGCATGGGTGCAGTGAAATAGGAGGTCCCAATTTTTAGTCCATTTTGATCGACCAAACAGTGGGCCCCACCAGTAGTTCGCACGGAATGAACCTTGCAAACTACTTTGCACCTGAATATTTTCGTATATATATAGGAAGGCCAGACCAGGCCCAGCCTGGTGTTGTTTCTAGATTGGCTCTCAAACCGGCTGCCCTGCGGCTTTTAGTAAAAATAAAAGCCCTCATTTTAAGGGCTATTTAAGGGCCGGGCAGGGCCGGGCCGGGCCGGGCCAAGACAGGTACCCTCACAGGATGCCCTAATTGACAGGTCTACCTGGGAACAATGAAATATTATGTACTTTAGGTCGGGATCTATCCGGACCTATTGCCACAACCCTAGTCAGACCAAGACCCATAGCCAGACTCACTGACTCAGGATCCGCAATTTGTAACTAACACGACCCAAACAAAAGTAGGCCCGGCTTAAAACGCAGCCCATTAAATAGAACCCATTAGCAGTTCTGTTGCAAATTGCAAAAGCCCAGCTTTCTCTAATCTCTACTGTTTTCATGTTTTCATACTCATAAATGTGTAAGCTTTCACCCCCTGTGGAATGCGTAGGAACTATGTCTCAAAACCCAAGCTCAAGTTTGCCAGATTCTATACCGTTTTCAGATCTGAAAATGGTTGTTTTGGTCATCTACCATCTCCTTCCTTCACAGATTACACAACCCACATTCGGTTCTCCCGCAAATTTGACTTGCAGAAGAACCACTCCCATCTCCTTCGACTCTGTGCTGAAAACCAGGCCGTTTTGGAGGGAAAATCCTTCCATTCTCGCATCCTCAAGACCATACCCCAACCCCATCTCTTCCTTTCCAACAGCTTGGCCAACATGTACGCAAAATGTGGAGCCATGCAGGATGCCCTCCAAGTGTTTGATGAGGTTCACCAACTAGATGTTGTCTCTTGGAATATAATGATTAGTGGGTATTTCCTATCTGGGTCTGGGGTGAATGGTTTCAGTTGCTTCAGAGAAATGCTGTCTTGCGGTGTTGCACCTGATCAGTTCAGTTTCACTAGTGTCTTTAAGGGTTGCATCAGTTTTGGATGGTTTGGTAAAGGATTGCAAGTGCATTGCAGTTTAATTAAGTTTGGTCTTGGTGGTGATGCCTTTGTGGGAAGTGGGCTTGCTAAGTTTTATGCCAATTTTTACTGCTTCCACGAGGCGATGAAGGTTTTTGATGATTTGGTGTTTAAAGATGTTGTTTTGATTAACACCATGATTGGTATTTTTGCCAAGAATGGGGATTTAGAAGAAGCTTTTCTGTATTTTAGGCTGGTTTTGACCTCTTCTCTAGTACCCACAAGAGCTACTTTTGTTAATTTGCTCGGTGCCATCGATGGATGTGAGAGGTCTAGACAAGGGAAGCAAGTGCATTGTGCCATAATTAAATTTGGGCTTGATGATGATGGCACTGTAGAGAATTCTCTTGTTGGGATGTATGCTACTTGCAATGCCGTGGATGATGCATTTGATTTATTGGTTCATTCGGGTAGTAAAAATGTGATGTCATGGACCACTTTGATTACTGGTTATGCCGGCCAGGGATGCTTTCAAGATGCCATGGATGTGTTTTCTTGGTTTTACAATGAAGAAATGGCAACAGATAGCATCTTATTATCCTCCATTCTCACTCTTGCAGCCGCTTCAGAGTGCTTCCTTCTCGGAATTCAGATTCATTGTGTCACTCTTAAAGTTGGGTTTGAATCAGAAAAATGCATTATAGATGCTTTAATGGATATGTATGCAAAGTGTTCATCTATGGATGATGTGATGAAAGTTTTTGGACAACTAAATGATCGCCGTGATTTATTTTCTTGGACAACGGTTATTTCAGGATATGTTCATAACAGGCTCCCAATGCAAGCTCTGATGAATTTCTATCAAATGCATATTGAAGGTGTGAATCCTGATTCAGTTGCATGTATCAGTGCTATTATGGGCTGTATTGATCTGGAGGCTGTTGATCAGGGTGAACTAGTTCATGCTTATGCAATCAAGTCTGGATGCATGATTGATATCTCAATTCAAACTGCTCTACTTTCACTTTATGCAGAGGTTGGGAGCTTAGATTCTGTTCTCAAACTCTTTGGCAACATGGTTAGACATGATGTTGTATCATGGACTGCCTTGATATCTGTTCATGCAAGACTCGGATACAATGAAGAGGCTCTGTTCTTTCTCATAAAAATGCTCCAAGAGGGTGCTAAACCAAATCATTTTACTCTTGCTAGTGCGCTAACAGCTTGTAGTAGGCGAACAGCTTATGAAACTGGAAAATCACTTCACACCCATGTCATTAAGGTTGGATTGGAAGACAACAAATTTGTTGGTTGTGCACTCATTGATATGTATGCAAACTGTGGAAGCATGGAAAATGCAGTTAGTCACTTTTTGGGGTCACCAAAGCATGATGTAGTGCTGTGGAATTCTCTACTTGCAGGGCACGCCCATCATGGAAATGGCTTAGAGTTGCTGAAGGCCTTTGATGAAATGCAGATTCATGGGGTAAATCCTGATCATGTCACATTTCTTACAGTCCTCTCTGGTTGCAGCCATAGTGGCCTTGTTGACCGGGTATACAGGTATTTTCTTCTAATGCATGATGAGTATGGAATTACTCCAAAGAAAGAACACTATGCTTGCGTTGCGGATGCTCTTGGGCGTGCTGGGTTGTTCAAGGAAGCAGTAGAGTTCATTGATGGAATGGGATTTGATCCTGGAATAATGGTGTTGAGGTCACTGCTCAGTTCATGTATCGTTCATGAACAAATTAAACTAGGCTTAGCTGCAGTAGCAAAGATGATGTTGTTGGGTGAAAATGATGCAGCAACTTATGTGCTGTTGTCTAATTTATACGCTGTTGATGGCAGATGGGATGAGGCAAAGAAGGTTAGGGAAGTAATAGAGAGGAAACCCTTGAAAGAGAAGAAGGTTGGCAAGAGTTGGATTGAAAGCAAAGCTTGATTATCTGAAATCGACTGTGGAAGATTTCAGGTTCTTGGGAAATTCGAATGAGTCTGTGAAGGTTGCTCTTCAAAGAAAAAAAAAATTGCAATCTCACTGGGACTTGTAGATGCTTGTAAAATATCATCATAACCATTTTTAGTTTGTAGTACGACTGCAATGTTATCACAGATTGTCATGAAGTCAGCTGTATCAATTGTAACCCATTCTTCCATTAAAATCTTTTTTTTTTCTCCCTTTCCACAAGAAAGATGTGGTGCACCAAACAAGGTAATAGTGGACTGCAAGTAAAGTCAGAGCAATTTTCCTTTCTATCACAAAATCCTCTTGCTGGGCAAACTCACCCTAATAGATTTTCGATTTTCGAACTTAATGGATTTGGATTTTTATGTGAGGTTTTCAATTAAAAAAGTTGGCCTCGCGTTATTACCTGCATGTGGAACTGTCATGGGATCAAGGAATTTTATGGTGTCTTATAATGGTGGGCGCTAAGCAGGCAATTTGGAAGGAAAGAAATAAACAAATAGTTAGTAACAAGTCTGATTTGGTAGGTGTAACTGTGAAATTACCTGAGATGGTTTATCTTTTTTTAATTGGATGTAGGGAATTCGTGATTGGATCATATCCAAATTTGTCTTCAATCATAGGATCTGGTCAATAACAAACTTCCTACATCTTCTTGATAATGTTACCGGATGCTAATTGCTTGAACAGCACCATTTGCATGCAGGGTGGGTTGGTATGCCTAGTTAAAACTCAGTCTGGTTTAAGCTAATCATGAACCAAAACTTAAAATTTGTCGATCCAACCAGAATGGGTCCTAGGTTTCTCGTGTAAGATGGGCTCGGCCGCACGGGCAAAGATTGCATGTGGGCCATTTACTCAAAGTTGGTGCAAACCTATTGGGATTTCATCAGACACCATAAGGCTATAACATGGTCCTTGTTCCAGTGTCAATGACAGTTAATGCGGTTACTGCTGGCAGTAGCCTCCCTCACAGTCACAGAGTAATGGTTTTTTTCTTTTTTTTCTTTGGATTTCGCCGTGATATTATCAGGACATACAAATATTATAAGTTCAGATTTCGCCATAGGTTGAAGCGGCTGTTCTTATTTGGCTGTTCAGTGTTCCAACCTGGACAATCACCTTCGCTCAGCCGAGGGCTCCCCTACCTCACCCGAGGTCTACTTTCTTTGTCAGATGATTGGGGCTTCCGGCCCCTAATCCCAGCCCTAAGTTGGATAACAAACCGTATCCAGAATGTTTTCTCCATCAAAAGCTGGGAAACAGGTCTCCGAATGAATTAGAATTACTGCAACACGCGTGCGTGATTAAGACAAAGTATTTCAGGCCCACGTGCAAACCGTGTAGGGCCTATCAGGCCCCACGTTCCAGGAAAACAAGGGTTGTGTTGCACTTGAGTTACTTGATCTACGAAGATCCAAACCAAACGGGCCATTAGTCCTAGAAATGTTAAATTACAATCAGTCTTTATTGTAACACAAGCAGATAGAGAGTCTTGATTATGCTGCACTATGGGAAGACACTGCAAAGCCAATGGCCTCCTCTGCCACAACAAAATGATTACATGCTTCTGTTTCTTCTTCCACACACACTAGACACATGCGCAATGATTCCAACAGCGGCTGGTCTAGCCTAGAGTCTCTAACGTAGACAGCCGGTCTGGATCACTCACTGTTTTCATCCTCATGGCATCCCCAAAGTACGAAGCTTTAAAAAAAAAAAAAAAAAAACTATTTTCACACCACATCACAGCCCACAAATCATTTTGTCAGGATTCATTTAATCAAAGCCCTCATCCTTTGGCCCAAGGCAGGAAAGAGGAGGATGGATAGTTTTGAGCTGACTGGGGATATAAGTTTTGCTTAGGAGTGTGTGAGTTTAGGTCTCCATTAGGGTCTCCATTGTAAAGAAAAATAATAAAAAAAAATAATAACTTGTTGAGTTAATTGTTGGGTTTATATCTTGTATTTTGGGTTTACCGGATTGGTTCATTCGGTTGGTCAATGACTAAGTTCAAGGTCATAGATATTTGGTAATTGTACAGAGACTTTTTTGGGGGCTAAGAATGTGGAGATTATATATTAATGTAATATGTAATCTTATACTCAGTGAGAGGGTTAGAGATTTGAGAGCTCTCTCTTTCTCTCGTGGGTGTCTGAGTATTTCGAACCATGTGGTGCTTAATGGAGGAAAGTGTTCTTTTCCGTGGATGTAGGCGATTTTGTCAAACCACGTAAAATCAGTGTGTGATTTTCTTTTTTCTTGTGTGATTGATTGATCGTTCGATTGCGATGTTCGTGCTTCCGCACACAAGCGTATAATAAGTAGTAAGAGCAACGTTGAAATCCTCAAGTTTCAGAGTAAGGTGGAGTTCCTCAGGTTTCGAGCGAGGTGGAGATCGCTCGGGATCGCTGGTTTTTGTGATCAATGTTCAAAGCATTAAGTTCTTCTAGGGTTGGAGTTGTGCCATGCACGATTGACGATAGAGATCGAATTGAATCTCAGGGTACCAAGATCTCATTGACTTTTCTAGGAAGAAGAGGTGAATGGGTCAATCAAGGAAAGAAGATTATGTCGGTTGGTTTGATCGATTCTCTAGTTTCTGAATTAGAGAGAGAACAATCTTGATCCATGTTGTGCCACTTCTTGTGGTCGAAGTGCAGAAAATGGGTTTTGTGATGTCGGAGCCATCCAAATTCGAATTTTAGATCCATTTCTTCCGGCGTGTTCATGGTGACGAGATCTATAGCGTAATGTAGAAATCAAGGTGAAAAAAGAAGACATGAACAAGTAAAGTTCAAGTCAGAGTCGGGTCTACTTGACTCGAATGCAGAAGCAAGCCCAGTCTGCAAGTGTTGTCGTCATTATCAAGGCAAGGTGGGCTAGATTTGGCCTAATTGGAGAGGGTTTGCAAATTCAGTAAAATGAAAGTATTTGTTTGGGAGACACATGTTGTCGGATCGCATGTGATGCCGTTCATCTTGCCAAAGCCCAGTCAGCGACGAAGTAGCAAGCAGGAACTGATGCCATGCCTACACGAATAGTGGTTAAACATAGGTTTTGACTTATCAAAAACAGAGATTTAAACCAAGTCAAACAGGGGCTTTGATTATTCGGATACAACGGTAATTCTTCAATTGTTGAGTTATCAAAACTCAGATTCTCGATCCATTTTTTCTTATATGTTCACTGTGAATGAATCTTCGCAGTGGTGTTGAAGTCAATGCAGTTTGACAGCTAAATAGTGAGTCATCCAGACATCTATATCACATGGACTCGAGCGTCAAGTTCGATGTGGATTGTGACGAGAACATGAACTTTGCTCAAAGCTCAAGTGTTGGTTCAACATGTCAAAAGTGTTGAAGAATGAATGTTGCGCCATCGGCTTACCAGGCAAAGATGGAATTGTGCGGAATCCAAACAAAGGTAGAGATTGTTGGGTTTATATCTTATATTTTAGGTTTGTCAAATTGGTTCATTGGGTTGGCCAACGACCAGGTTCAGGCTCATGGGTATTTTGGTAATTGTACTGGGCTTTCTTGTAAGGTAAGAAAGTGGAGATTATATATTTATGTAATATGTAACCCCATGTAAGAGAGTTAGAGAAGTGAGATATCTCTCTCTCCTATGGGTGTTGGAGTATTCCTCACCATGTGGGTCTTAATGGAGAAAGGTGTTCTTTTCCATGAACGTATGTGAGTTTGCCAAATCACGTAAAATCTCTATATGACTTTCTTCTTTCTTATGTGATTGATTGATCATTTGATCGCGGTGATTCACACTTCTGTGCGCGCGCGCACACACAACATTAATTTTATTTAGTTATTTATTTTGTTAGTTGGGCTACAAGTTCAGAAGTGATACTTCAACTTGAGAGTATCAATGCCTCAATTTCCAGGCATGTATGTGAAATTAAGATGCCAACACCACTCAATTATTACTGTGTAGACAATTAATTTTAGTTTTTATATTAATCTTGAATCTCGCTTATTTTTACCAAAAAAATCTCATAGCTTAATTACTATATATTCAAGGGTGAGTAATGCCGACGGATGTAAGTACTGAATTGGCAAAAGGTGGGCTTCTCATGTGAAGATATAGAAATGGAGACTTGCTTATATAAAACCAAAAAGAAATGTTATGCAGTGAGGGGTTTTTTCCCCCTTTCACGATGGCCAATCAACAGTGGACCCAGATAGATAATTGGTCCATGTCAATGAGAGGTGGGACCCAGCTTTCTTGATGCTAGTCCAACTTGCAGGTGAAACACACTATATTCTCTTCTCCTGTTTTTAAAACCACATCCACATGCTATCCTCTTCATTGTTCCAATGAGATCTTTAGTATCTGCTTGGCATTTGGCAAGATGGGAGGAGGGACCAGAGCATCTCAAAAACCGAAAGTTTTTTATTCCTTGTTTTATTAGTGTCAAAAAGGCCTCTTTCAGCACGCCTACTTTCAGTTTCCCACCTAGTTCAGTTTACATATGTTTAGCTTCTGCCAACTAGCCAACTGTAGACAAGGAAAAGCAAGTAATGCTTTTGTGGTGGTCCACCGGTCTGTGCTAGTGGGTCCCACTGGAATGACAGAGGGAGAATCAGCCTACCCATCATCTAGATTAGAAATATATTCCTTCTCCAATGACAGGTCATACCAGCTATATCACTCATGGGTCATGCACTTAGTCTGATGCTACTCTTTTGAGGTGTGCGAGCTCCTCTTTCTTCTAAAAGATCACCCTTCTTCACACCTTTCAAAGAGAGAAAAAGGGAGAAAAAGAAAATGGCTTTAAAATGGTCATATCCTCCTCTGTACTAAAGAGTCAAGAAGGATAGAATTGTGAAATGTTAGAATGTTTGGGTCAAGAAGTTTCTAGCTTGCTCCTTGGCTAGGATTTTCAGTTTTACAAGTAAGCATAGAATTATAGAAATGGATCCAGCTAATCAGGTGCAATCCCCCTTTGATGCACTTGATCATTTTTGACCTACTTTGGCATTTATCATATCATTGAATAATCTTTTCAACCAATCTTTATCTTCAATGCTAATGATAAATTCTACCCGGCCCTCATGAATAATTGGCACTTATCCAAAATTCACTTTAACCAATTAAAGTGCACAATACTGTTAGATCTATCACAAGCAAAAGTGTACAATTTATTTCACCAATAATTGGCCAGCAACATTGTTATTAAGAAAAACATCTTCTATGCAGATTGACAAGCCACCAAGGAGAAAATGTAAGCAAAAGAAGACATGGATAAAGGTAATATTAATAAACGTAACTTATTCGAGGATTCAGCCAAAATATATAAACTGAAACAAAGAAATATAATTCATGTGGCGGACCCTAACATAATTGAAATAAGGCTTTAATATTGATGATGATCCATCCAATAAAAGTTCTCACGCCCACTAAACTTTCATGTGATTACTATGCATTTATTGTCACATGCTATGAGCGATTTAGATTCATGAATATACACCAACAAATTAATTTTGAGAGAAGTGGAGAATACTCAACTCTTAATGCTATAAACATAAGATTTAAAAATATACTTTTTTCAACTACAAAGACAAAAGCAATATCCTTTCTAATGAAAGAGAGAAGGACATAACCTTAATCAAAACCTGACCTAACCCCTACCTGTCATTGGCTAGTTGGGTATGGGGTAATCAAAGCTGGTAACGGTTACCTCCATCTCTAACAAACCCACTAGTTATCCATTTCCCATTACCGTTGATGGTATTTAAAAAATTATCATGGTGAGAACCTTCTCTGCATCGTTCATTTTCTGGGAAAAGGGAAAGAATCCTCCAAACGAAGCACTTTGAATTTTCATTATAAAGTGAGAAAGTTCAAAAGGGTCTGTCGGTACTTGGAACCAGATGGCATTGAGCCGTTGCTTGGAATTTTCTAGTGCTGTTTGTTTGCTCTACGTGAACAGAAGTTGATTAGTTTAACCCAACATAATCATGGTTAGGAACCTTGGGAGATCTGTATCATATTAGTTAGGAAGCTTTCACTGTTCAGCACTTGGAAAAAAGAAAGAGACAAATCAAACTACACCACAGATATGAGCCGTTGAAGGGCATTCCATGGTCTCAAAAGTCACTTCTTTTCCTATTTATTCTCTTTCTAGTCCTCTGGAATCCGGGCATCAAAGCACAGGTAGGCCATAGACGTGAATCCCGTGATGATCTGGAGGGACATTCCTGAAACTCCATTGTTGGGGCCCACATATAGATATGACCGAGGTAGCAAAAGATGAATTTCGTGGCCTCCACTGATATTGTTTTCACATATTTCAGGTTAAAAGGAGTGGGTCCTAGTGTGCGTTTGATTGTACGACAGAAAATATGATTTAAGTAAATGTCCGCAGCAATACCATGTTAGATCATCGGTAGCAGGTTTTCATCCGTGCTGAATCGGATGGTGGGGCCCACTCTTTTCGAATGGTCCCAATTATCTCTATATAGATCCAACAATGGACTTTTAGGCATGTGTTACACCGCTCCCATCTAATCGCCATGAGAGATCGAGGATCTGGATTCGTGTAGACTGCAGTCCTCCTGTCCACAGGTTAGTATTAGATTAGGCCAAAAATGCATAGGATCATCACTTGGTCCTTTGTTGCTTCTCTTCGTCTTAATATTTCAATTTTCTTGATATAAGAAAATAATTAGTCTCCTAAAAGGGTAGTCTCTTCAAATAAAAAGTATACTTGTACAAACTTTTTGGACAGAGTTTTGGACAAATCCTATGGTATGGCTTGAATATCCTAATATTCAAGCCATACCATAGGATTTGTCCAAAACTCTATCCAAAAAATTTATACAAGTAGCACTACTCCTCTTCAAATATATAATTTGGTTTTGATAACAGTACTATACTACTACTACTATGTGATGGTACCCTCTCAAGAGACTATCTGACTAGCTAGGCTGTGCTGTCTAATGCCTGTTTTTTTGGTATACAAGTCCCTTCTTCTTCAATAAAATTCCTCTTTCCAGCAAACAAAAAAAAAACGGATGATTTCTGTAGGCTTTTTCTTTTTTCTTTGTCTTTTTTATCCCACGCCTCGTCGTCCTGTTAGGAACTGGCATGCTAAGGGCTTGGCCTATATTTTGATATTGATGATTAGGCTCATTTCAATAGCCAAAAATAGTAAACTCGCACTTTCTCTACACCGAGTATGGAATCCCATTTTGTTTTCTACCTTCTACTCTTTTAGGTACATAATACGTCTAATATATATCTGCCACTTTCATGAATGGGTTTGTTAATATAAACATCAAAAAACATGAAGGAGACCCAAATAAGTTGTTAAAATTTTGAATTATTTTGATTTTCATAGATTTATAATATTTTTGGGTACCCCAGCAAGAGAGTTGGGAGCCAAAAGAGACCTACATACGCATGAGAAAGCAACATACTCAAGTGAGAAGGAAGCTCACATACGCATGAAAAATGCACACACAAGTGGGAAAGGAGTTCATATGAGCGGGAAGATGTGATGTACCTGGATTCAAACGTTGGGCAGCTAAATAAGAAATGACGTGGATAAGGAGCCATTCTTCTTAGCATACGCATGGGAAGCAACATACTCAAGTGGGATCGAAGCCCGCACACACATGAAGAGAAAGTACACAAAAGTGGAAAAGGATTTCACACAAGCGGGAAGATGTGATGTACCCGGATTCGAACCTCGGGCAGCTGGATAAGAAACGACGCAGATAAGGAGCCATTCTTCGTAGATTTATCATTGATATAACTTATTCCATTATAATATATTAAGCTAGAGGCTTTTTTAAATAATTTTAATTATACATTTAAATTTTGACCAACAATTATTTCTAATTTTCATAACTGTTTTCTCCCCCACTTTTCCCACTTCCACCTCACTTCCCTTTATGCTCATCTACTCCCCTTTCAACAAATGCAACTTACTTACCTATGGAGATTTTACACAATGCATTCTACCTTTATTTTGCTCCTTTTGTTTCCTATGTTACATAGATGACAATGAGAATGAAGTTTATAGATGGAGGAAGCAGTACATGAATCATTTGCTTGTTCATATATTTGAATTTCATCTTCCACAAATAGTATTCACTTGTTTTTGCTACTGATCTTTATTCCATCTTTTAAAATGTTTGATATTTAGTTTCCTAAGTATTGAAGACTTTTATAGTTATGTTTGTTCCAAACTTATTAGTCATTAATATTTTTATAGATTGATTGATGTTAACTTTTTTACGTAATGATGTTTAAATTTATCGATATTTAATTTATAATGTAGATTCATTTTATGGTTGATTAATCTTCATTTAGTGGGCAAACCTGTACTTAGCACAGGTTCCTGTGCTAGTGGTATTTTAACCTTGGGGATTTCTCGTCCTACTAAGATTATCAAAATTCGATTTGCCAAGTAGGTAGGTAATACTTTCAGATTTCTCTAAATAAATTTAGGCATAGAAGGGTTAAGAGTAGGGGTGTACAAAAAATCCGTCAATCCGTCAATCCGATTCGATCCGATCTGATCCGATCCAATCCGCAAATTTTGATCCGATCCGAAGGCCAACGGATTGGTGACGGATTGAAAATTGTGTAATCCGTTAGCAACGGATCGGTGGTGGATTTCACCCTTAATCCGCGGATTCAATCCGATCCGATCCGTTGTCATCAAATATGAATAAAAAAATATATAAGGGGTCTAAATATAAATTAGGTGTCTAAATTTAAAATGAGAAAAAAAAAAAAAAAAACTTTAGGGTCAAAATGTAATTCCGAACCTTTATCCCTAAAAGGACCAAAACCCTACCCCATTCGTTGCTTCTTCTCCCAAGTCCCAAACGGCCAAACCCATTCCAGCGGCTGACCTTCATCTCCCATCTCTTTCATCTCGCATCCGTGGCTTCTTCTTCGCCAGGCATTTCGTTCCTGAGAGATCCAGCAGGTTCCCCAATAAAATCGCCCTTCCCAAACCCAATAGATTCGAAACCAACCCCATGAAATACAGAATCATCACCAGCCCCAAAACCCAAGGCATTAATATGAATCCGATCACGAACGTCACAGATCCGCACAGCATCAGAGAGAGCGAGATCCCCCGAAGAAGAAATGCAAAACCCAAAGGTGAAAACTCCGGCCGCCTCGCCGGCGGAGGGGAGGCTACAGCGACGGAAAGAGATGGAGGGCTAAGGATGCTGATGAGGAGGCCGCAGAGCTCGTAGAGAACCCTAGATTGCTATTCTTGCTTGAATCTGTAGCCTCCTCTGAAATTTCTGTGGCTGGGATTTCTATCTCAACTTTCAATTTTTTTTTGCTTGACGTGTATGTATGGTTAGAGAAAAATTTAGCTTCCAGCTGGAAAAGGGAGAAACTGCTGGAGATTCGAGAAGCCCATTTCCTTCGTCTCTTGCTCGATCTATCATCAACAGAACCCAAAAGCAGAGGAAGAATTCATGGGTTTTTTCTTTATTTTTTTTCCATGTAATGTACAGGGACGGATTGAACGAATTAACGGATTTCAAATCCGTCAATCCGTAGGTAACGGATTGATGACGGATTTGGCCCAATCCGCACCAATCCTTTCCGTGTACACCCCTAGTTAAGAGAAGTGGATTATAGACTGTGACATCTAGCGAATCACTGATTATACACATTTTCATGCCCATGTTGGATTTCTACATATGTTGTCCCTGTACTTGTAATCCTTCTAATTCTCTTTCAAATATTCATTATTGTTGAGAAGTGGGTTCTATCCGAGGGAGAGTATTGAAAATAAGTCATTGTGCTTCTATTAACGTCTAAGGTTTTGGCAGGAGTTGTTATCTAATAAATTTAATCCGATACTAGCATAATAACCCATGCTTACCATGATATCTCCATACGTTGTGAAATAAATAAGCATATATTAAAAAGGTTATAAAAGTGTCTCATTCCATAGAGCAAGTTGCAAGAAATATAATTATAAAAATTGGGGCAAAATGGAATAGAAGAGAGTTTTTACAGAAATAAAGAAATGAAAATTTAAAAAATGAAAACTAGACCTGAGTGGTTTGGTGAAGAGTAGAGAGGTGAGTGGTTTTGTTAAAAGAAAAAAAAAACATGAGTGGGTAGCCATGAGATAAGTAGTGGGCAGAGAATGTGGTCATTTGAACAAAAACACATAAGTACTATTGATCAAAATGAGAGCTATCAGTCAAATGAGTGATCCTTTCGCTTGAGGACCATGGATTAATCTCTGAACATGTGTGTGAGACTGAAGGCTTATTTTACATCGTTCTTATATTGTTCCTAATTTGTATTAAGATGAAGTTGTGTTAAGATCGAATTGTGCCGAATCTATGCTGTGCAGAACTTATTTGGTAAGACCATATTAAATTACTCCATTGAAAATAAGTTGTACATAATTTATTCAATAACATTATAAAAGTTTTGTTCCAATCTTTTTTAAATTTATGATCCGTCGAATCATATATATATATATATATATAAATATAAAATCACAAATTCTTACAAAATTTTTTTAGCAAAGAAATAGGTCTTTTGGAGTTCTCAAAAATTGAGCGGTGCCGCGTCTGATACCCCTTGTGAATTTCACGGCACATAGTGTGATGATGCGTACTTGTGCACGTGGGAACGTCCGTACGTAAAAATTTCCAGTCCAGTCCAGGCTCCAACGTGTACGTAAGTGGCACACGCTATACCGCGTAGGTCCATGCTAACGTACCAAATAAGATTTCATATTCAAGTCTACATCTCCGCACTAAATTATATAGCAAAGATTTCTAATCTATTGTATTATACCTCAACCTCAACCTAGGTGTAGGGCAACAATAGTTGTCAATCCTCTTTCGCTGGTCATTTCGACCTAGCCTCAAAGCCGAAATATTTTGGTTTGTCAAAATCTTAGTGAAATTCTTCAGGATAAGAAAAAATTAAATAAATATATATATATAAAATAAAATAAAATATGTATGTTTCTTGATATATGGATGTTAAGAACAAAATAAAAAAAGCCGGTGAAAACTATATTTATAGACTAACGAACTATAAAAAATACAATACTTAAATCAAAATGGATCAAAATGGATAATTGAAATGTACCAGAATAGACCAAAATTCAAATTGGAAAATTTTGAACCTCATCAAGTTTTGGTTGAAAAAATCGCAGCGGAAATGAAACGGAGTTATACTTATATTAAAACGGAGGGTTTTTTTTTTATTTTTATTTTTATCATAACTTCTTATTTTGACCAAAAGTTATATCCATATTTTACAACTAACTTACTTTTTCCTTCCACTTCCAATATATAAATATAACCACTTAAGTCTTCTTCTTACTTTTAATAACGTTATTTCTATTCCAAATATTATTCTCCTCTTATCCTTCTACCCCATTTCTCCTAGCTCTTTTCTCCTCTATGGACTCTTGGAATAAAAAAATAGGTACTCTCATAATGTTTTCTTATTTAATTCTCTTTTTAGATTTTTTTTTATCTTCTATCTAAATCAAATTGTTGTTGGTATAAGCGTTTGAAAATGATTTTACATGATATAAATTTTTTCAGTGCTTATCACGGATTATTGCGCTGGTTGACAATTATGGTGCCAGCCAAACACATGTAACTTTCATGACCCAAAAATCACGTTGCACCTTCAGCAGAATGCCAGAATCCCATTAGCTGATCAATGTAATAGAAAACAAAAGGAAAAAGAAAAAGGGGAATTCGATACACTACACTTTTTTGTAAAGGTTGAAAATACCCACCGAACAGCATCTCAGAGATAAATAAATAAGGTAACGGAAGGAGGAGTGGGGGGACGAACATGCTCCGCGTTCTTCTCGTCAAGGCCCTGAAACTGACCCCTCCACTCTCATCCTAACTTCACCACCACCTAAAACCGTGCGTGCGGTTGAAGAAACAATCACATCGCCCAACAAGAACAAGGAGACGTACGACAACGACAGACGACAGACGACAAAGACGACCATGGCAAAGAGGTGGTTTAGGAAGATGAAAAAGGAGTCCTGGCCGTGGTTATGGGGGTGGCGTTTCAGCACCTCTACTTGGAGATGGAAACGAATACAGTTCCAGCTCTCCATCCTCGACGACATCCTCTTCAAAATCCTCTCTGTCTTTGAGGCTATAGTGCTTGTTTCTGCTCTCTGCTTCTTTTACCTCTGCTGTGGTTGCCACTTTTAAAATTTCCTAGCTGTTTGGTTTTCTTCCTTTCAGTTTTGTAATTAGCAGGGAATATGGGGAGATAAGATTTCCTTTTAAAGTTTAGCCTTTTTCTTTTTTTTTTGGGGTGTTTGGGTGAAATGGGCTGTTGATTTGGGTTGGAGTTGTTGTAGATATTTGATGTTGGATTTGAGTGTCTGCTTCTGATTTCTCTTTCCTTTTTCACTGAAGGGTTACTTTGTTGTTTGTAGTTTTCTCTTGTTGGTAAAAGGCTTGTTCTTTGTTGTTGTTGATGATGATGACGATGATGATGATGATATATTAGCTGTTAAGGTTGGTGACTTTTACCGTCTTTCAGTGGTTCTGATTAGTCATCTTGGGGGAATATTGAGGGAACCACTGTCAGCAAAAACAAAGATCTTCTCTTGATTTGAAAGTGCTGACCAATTTGTGGAGCCGAGTAATCTTTTGTGTTGAATGTGGACCGGTTGGCTATACATTTCGTCTAAACCAAGCTTGGCTGATGGGCGATCTTCATTGTGGGCCATCCAATGTGGGTCCCACCACATGTAGGATATGGGCCCCACTCACTGTGGATGGTCCATGGAGGCATGGACGGTAGATCTCGAGCGTTGGCAAATTTCATGTTGGGTCAAAATCTACATTTTCTATTTTTAGCCGTGAAAGTCTCTTTATCAATATGTAGGAGATTTCTTTGCAAACCTAGACAGCCATTGTAGAGATCATTGTTATCTTATCTAATATGGAGTAAATATTCTGCTCTGATCAGTTGGTGAGCTCGAACCTTGGATGTAGGGCCCACCTAGATTTATGATGATCACTAGAGTAAAGTGGGGACTACTCATAGGGTCTTATCATGGATTAGCAGCAAGTGCTATGTGAGAGCTATCTTATATATGATTAATGTAGCATTTTTTTTATTATCAATAGCCTTAAGTTTATAAAATTTCTCTCTTTTGGGGGATACTGGTAGCGGGGTGATAATTTAACTAATTGTAGAGATAGATTTCTGGGCATGTGTATGAAACTAATAGCCTGTTTGATATCATTCTGCAGATATTTCATTCTAAAAATGAATGAAATTTTTTTTTATTGGCAGTTATTTTCTAACCTTTTTGTATCTTTTCTTTCTAGTTGTTCTTTTTCATAAAATGTTTGTCAAATTAATTTTTCTTTATTCATTCTTCGAAAGAAACATTTCCTACCAAGTGTCAACACTATTCAACCATGAGTGTATTGGCAAAATTTAACAGTTTTATAAATTCACCAAATTTTTTTTTTTATAATTTCACATTTAGCTGTTAAACACTGGACTCCTGATCAGAGGAGGCTACAAACATCACATTTTCCCCACTGGTTTCATGCATCAAGGTGGGGGCCTTCATTCCAAGGTTTCAACTTTTATATAGCAGTTAGTATGGGTCAAGACTCTACCCTATAGTTTGGACTATTTTGGATCCATGGATTTCTCAACTGGGGTAAAAGACAGTTATTTCTCTTGGATGGACAGGAGACAAGTCTTTAGATTTTTTATTCAATGGTAGGTTTAACTGGCCAAATTACTGAGTCAACTTAATATTTAACAAAATAGATAGTTTCAGACGTCTCATCTTGCAACTGGGTCACATGAAAATGTCAACCATGAAAGCTGGAGCAGCCAATGTTTGATCCACAACCTGGATCATCTTGAGTGAGTGTTGTGGCTTAGACTTCCAATCTAGATAATGGGTTCGTTAGTTCTCAAGCTCTAATGTATCCACACAAAAAAAGTTGGCTAAAATTATGAGGGCCCATGTCATAAAAACCATAATAATAAGTATTTGTTTTCAATGATTAAGACTGATAACGGTCACTTAATGTGTCCCAATCAGACAAAACAGTTAGTAATCTGGGCAACAATAACTTAGGCCATGTTGAGCCTTAGCTGGCTCACACTAAAGTTTGAAGTTATTGCTTAATGTTCATGCTGTCCCTCATCAAAGTAGGACCTGGCATGTAACATTTTGATAATTACTGTAACAAATACCACTGGCATCTTGGTAGTCCTGCAGTGATGACACAGATTTGTAAGATAAATGTTAGTGACTTGTCGATGTTGTGAGAAACTGAAAATCTCTCTTTATTTTATTAAATTATATATATATATATTTGTAATTTTCTCTGTGTTATAAAGTTATTGTCCCTTTTAAATTATTTATTTGCAATACTAATCATTTTTTAACCAAAGAAATCCAAAAATTGAAAACTTCAAGCACTCCTGCCATTAATAATCTGTTTGGTGAAAAACTAATCATCTGTTTTGCAATGGGCTCAGAAGTCCATAAGGGCAGGTCATTTTTAACCACTTTTCCACGGAAATATTGTGAAAACATGGGATGTTTTTCATAAAAAGTTAATTACGTACTTTTTAGTATGAATGATTTTCCAAAAGGAAAAATATCGAAGTCATAGTAACCTTCTACGATTATGCCGAAATGCATTTCCGATGGAAAGGTAGAAAGGTGGACTTACGTTTATCTGCAAAAATAGCACAAATGTGTACTATATATAACTATAAGCAGGGGCAGTCCTAAGTATTGGTACGTGCGTGCACGCGCACGCGCGAGATTCGAGAAATAAATCTTAATAACACCTTTGAAAAAAAATTTTTATTTGACTTCTTGACTTGATCATTGCCCGCACTATCCAAATGAAAATCCTAGGTCTGCCATTGACTATAAGTGATCAAATATCATGAATTGGTTATAGATTGTAGCTGTCCATCTATTACATGATCCAGATCATGAATACAGAAAAACATGAAACTAAACTGTTTTAAAAACCTTTCGAACCAAATCCAAATGCATTATAGGCAAGTAATGTTGTCCACATACAGGGATATGCATATGATCATGGGACCACACCCCCACAAGCTAATTTAATATACAGTTTGATAATGTTTTTTATTTTTTTTTGGTAACCTAGCTAAAAGGATTGTGACCCAATCGAGAGCCCACACATACAGGAAGATAGCTCACTCATGTGAAAAATGAGCCTGCACACTAGAGAAGAAAGCCCACACAAGTGAAAAGGGAGCCCACACATGGGGAAAGAGCTTGCATACCCAGGGTTTGAACCTTGGACAACAAGGTGAGAACTGTCACTCCTTAACACTCGAGTAAGGAGCCATTCTCACATATTAGCAATGGTTATTCGGGTCCTTGGACATGAATCAAATTGAAATTGGTCCAACCCCGTTAGGCGTTAGCCCTACTCAGTCTTTTCAATTCCAGTAGTTGAATATTCAGGTTGACCCATTTATATGCTCAGTTTATATAGGTCAGGCACTTGAAATAAAACCTTTTTTTTTTTTTTGGAAAGAAACAACAAGACTTAGGGGGCGTTTGGAAACTTTAAAAATAGGCTCTTATTTTACAATTTATAGCTTATTTATATATTAGAAATTACCTTATGAAATAGAAGTTTTTTTTTTTTATAAATTTATTAAACAGACTATTTCTAAATTAAAACTTAAAAAGTAGAGGTTTTATTTCAGTCTTTAATATAATTATCTCTTATTAATTAGGCAAGAGTTTCCAAAGGACCCCTTAGTTGCAGTATGGAACAGACTAATGCATGCCTTGATTACTCCTAACAATTCCCTGACTCCTTCACCAAAAAACAATTCCCTGACCCAGCATGTTTGAGATAGCAGGTCTGTGAATTGTAATAGATGCAGTCTGTATAATGGTTCCCATTGGTGTAAATTTTATAATTGGATGAAATCTAGTTCGGCCAATAGAATTCTTGTCATGGATGTGAAGACCACCAATATGGTCAGCTATGATTCTAGGGGGTAAAAAAAAAAGCACCAATGCCAAGATGTTGACCCTTAGATTATGGCCTAGGAAGCAGAACAATAAATCCTTCAACCTAAAAATATTTGTCAATCCACAGGCGACCCTGTTTGATGTCAGTGCTGTATATCACCAAGATATGGGCCTCCCATGTTACCCAGTCAAAGCTCAAAGATTGTCATAAAATTCCTTCAATGGAAGAGATGGTCACAGTCATCTTCTGATGGGTTGTTCTGGTAAAACAAAGTAAACCATCAATCAATTGAGCATTTTCAGGCCAAGTGATCCCCAACCACAAGCTGATGTGGTGCCTCAATTGGGCCGTATCAGGTACACAGTAGAGGAAAATGTTCTCCAAAAAGTTCACATTCAAAGCATATGAATGGCTTATTTGATTGGCCAGGATAACAAGGGGCCCACCTTGTTCACCTTGTTAAATAGCACGTGTATACCTTGTACATACGTTGTCACATACATGTCCCCCAACTCTAGCTCAGATAACTGGGGACGTGTGCATGAGTAGAATGTGTAAGTTCGAGTTCTCAATGTAAAATAAAATGAAAGTGTCATGCATATTGGTCTTAGAAAAAAAAATAGTCCATATGTTTTGAAATTTAGGATTTTCTCAATATATTAATAGAAAATCCTATCTAAGAAATATGATTTTCTCAATATTATGTTCATCATTACATTGATCAAATGTAAAACTCATGATATGACTCATTTAATATTTTACCAAGCAAGATAACTTTGATTGGATTGAAATTTTATGCAAAATTAATATAAAGAGAGTTATTTTGAGAGATTGGGATTTTACATCTGGACCTGATTAATGAATTTATATTTAGGGTTAGCAAATTATATCAATTTTACCTTTAAGGTTTTCAATTCTCAATTTTGTTCTCCTTTGACGTTTACTGCTATCAAAATCCAAACATCTATGATGTTTTTTTTTTGGTAGAAGACATCCATGATTAGCAACCACAATTTCTCACCAAAGAGTTGATCTTGTACTATGTTCATATCCAACATATCTCAGTACTAAAGTCCACTTGTGCTCACATTTGATCAGTCTTATCACTTTCACACCGACAGCCCTCCAGTGAATTGTCATCATACCCAGTTTAACTTTAATCTGACGAAAGCTTCACTCAATATTTGTAGCACTTTATAGATTCTACCACCTGAACAAAAAAGAGATACCGACTTAATTAATGTTGCAATTCTTAAACTTATATCAAGGAGAAAAAATTTTCAATTTTCTTAAACTTATATCAAGAAGAAATTTTTTTTTTTTTTTCCCTAACGGAGGTTCCCAACCCTTTTCCATCTATGAGCTAACATTCATACCACTGGGCGGATGACACACAAGGGGGATTTTTCTCATGTGATTGTAGTGAGTGCCTTTAATTTGTGATTTAGAATACACGTCTCCTTTGCAATTCAAACCGCAGGCAATCCCATACTTAAAAAGTACGGACCAGATTATCAAAAAAAAAGTACTAGTACTCCATTCTTAGGCAAATGTTCACCTGTGAGTGGCTATATGCAATCCAGTTTGCGGGCCTTCTCCTCATTCACAAGGAAGAGCCTAAAAAATCAGCTCCACAAGATGATCTTCTCTTTTAATCTAACAACATTATATTCTAACTAGTACAACAACCAGTGTAGCACGGGCAAAGCACACATGGCTAGGGTCCCTACTCTAACTTACTATTTTTGACATTTTATATTTTTGTTAAACAATCGCATATTAATATCGAATGTGTGGTGGAGGTTAGTCCGGCAAAATGTCTTTAGAGTTCGAATCCCATTACTAACTTATTTTTAACTTTTTACCCTCGCACAATTTAAAAGGTCAAAATTAAAAGAAATTCGAACAAAATTGAATTTAAAACACCCGACTTCAATATATAATAATGATATCTTAATCATAGTATTTCTTGAGATTTCATTTAAACTTTGAGTAAAAACATTACGTGGCTGTAAAATTGAGGCCTAGACGGCCAGTGCCGAATAAGACGACGAAACAAACCACACTTGGAATTGCTCGTGGGAGAACATCTTGCATTGGCCGTACGAGTGTGGCTGATGATGAATCATGGGGCCGATCCACCTGTCCTGTTCTTGAGCTGTCCTCGCGGCCAGGCAACCTCACACGAGCGTTAATTCAGTCACGTGTGCACTAAGTCTGGTCTGGGCTGATCTCATCGTATGCATTTCTCTTTCTTATTTGATATGCATACACTGCCCGCGTCCGCGCTCTTACCAAGCTGCGAAGAAAGGCGACGTTGACTCCTTTCGCTCTCTTCCAATCAAAAACACACACCACAATTTACCAAAATGACCTCGGAGCCCTGCCAAAAACAAAGACCACGACTTGTTCGCTCTTTCTCTCTCTTCCTAAACGGAGACAGAGAAAGGAAAGAAAGAAGGAAGGGAGAGAAAAGCAGCCATCCAGCTCTCTCCATCCCCACTGGGACAATATCATCCTCAGATCTGTCGGATAACAGAGAGAAATAAAAACAAACTAAATTTTTCCTTTTTTTTTTTTTTTTTTTTTGGCAATCCTCTATATTTCAATCTCTCTTACTGTAAAAGAGGGTATTGTTTGTTTGTTTGTTCGTTTTCTTCTTGATCTCCGATGGAAGGGGAGATGATGTTGAACGGAATAAAGGGCGGCGATTGCCCATCACTGCCGTTGTTCATCGTCAACGCCGGCCTGGCCTCCGTCGATGGAATCATCGCCGCAGTTGCCTTCTCTCAGGTAAGTCGGTCTTGATTCCCATTTTCTATTACTTTTTGTTTGAATTTTTTTTTTCTTATTTTTAGGGTTTCTGGTATTTGATTCCTTAATTTGAGGAATTCTTGTATGAAGAATTCCTCAAACTCAAGTGATAATTCACCACTAGAAAATGAGATTGATTGCATTCAGTTGTTATTTGAATTAGGGTAATTCTGGGGCTATACATCATGCAATTGTGATTACTTGGTAATTGGAAGGAGTGTTCCTTACAATCTGCATTACATATTACATTGAATCTTTGAGAAAGAGAAAAATGACAGAGTGAAGTTGAATTGTGCTTTGTGGGGTGGCCCACACTTTGACTATTTAGGGTTTTTTTTTTTTTTTAAAACAAAAGGGGTTAAATTTATGCTGCCTCCTATTTGTGATGTGGTAATTGGTAAGCATGCTTTCATGCAGTCCACTTAGGAATAGTGTTAGTTTGAGTGAATATGTTGTCATTTGCCATGAGAGGTGAAATGCCAATGCTGGCTATAGATGCCTAGTGTCACTTGTTTTCATATATATATGGATAACATGCACAGGTTGTTTTAGAATTATAAGCCACAGAGAATAGCTGATGAATCATGCTACAAAATCCCCCCCATTTTTGGGCTCATTGAAGGGAACTTCCTTTCTGTGACTTTGATAAGTTTCTAATTTTTTTTTTGTTTTTGGCAATTAAATCTGTTTAGTCAATTGAAAGTGTAATAGAATCATAATTGTGACAACTGATTGATAGCTTATCGAGATTTCTGTTGAATCATCTTGTAGCTGCTGTTGTGAAGTACTTTTATTGTTTGTACTTTGTACTGCTATTTTAGTTATGGCCATTTGGTTAAATGGTTTTGTTTTCCGTAAAATGTCTTAGCATAGGCGGAGATGAACCATATTAGATTTTAGGCCCACCCTTGGTTTCATTCTGAGACTTTTTCTGAACATCGAATTAATCAGTTTTTTTTTTTTTCAACAAATACTTGTAATATTATCTTTTAAACTTCTAACTCTAGCCTTTATGTGCACTACATCCATTATATGTAGAACTTTTACATTGAGAATTCTGCACATAATGATGGTAGGAACACTCTATCTTTAGGCTAACCCTACTTACATTCACTACCACAATTGCCACCTCTCAAAATTGGCATTCACCCTATTGTGGCAGTCATTTGGCTGTTTCTTATCATTAACTTGAAAGAAAAAAAAAAGATGATGCTTTTAGCACCATTGAACTTGAGAGCCATGGATGACGGGATTAGAATGATATGTTTGGGTTGATATTTTGCACATGCTCCCTGTTTCATTGAGTGTTTTTTTTGGCATTCATCCAGGTGAAGCGTACAATAGTTGGCACCTGAACTTTGTGTGTGGGGTGTGCATAGTTTGCACCTGAACATATGTGTTTGTAAATGTTGGTAATCACGCTGTTCTACTTCTTTCTTTGAAATTGTTTAATTTTTTGTAACAGTTATTAAGGATTCATATGCGGAATCCTCAAGTTGGATGGACTCGCCAAAAGGTAAGTGATATTGTACTATGTTGCATCATATCCAGAATTTTAGCAATCATTAATGCTTTATGTCAAATTTTGATACTTCTTCTGCGAAGCAGATACATGAAATTCTACGCAACACCTTTTCATTTCGATCTACTGAAAGAATTTATGATTACATCCTGAAGTGCCCCAGATATGGATCTGTTCCGTCCTTGGGGAAGTTGGAAGGTTAAATACATGTTAACATAACTTATGTTAAACCATTAAAAAAAAACATAACTTACATCAAGGTTATGTTATTAGCTGTTTGGAATTGTATGGAAGGCAAACAGTTTTTTGAAAAACATTTTATTTGGTTATGATTATAATAAATTTTAAGATCTAATTCACAAGAATGATCGACAAACATTTTAAGTTCTCATTAGCTACTAGTCTGGTAATCTTTCAGTAGCCCCAACTGGTCGGTACATGCTTAGTTGATATTTTTTCCCTGAGAATATATGTTTCTTTATTCAAATTAAGGTGGTTTCATATCCTGGTTATTTTTTAATGTTTACTCTCAGTTTTGGCAACCTAGACTTCTTTTGGCACACGAATGCACAATTGTTAAAGACAAAAACTCAAGTAGGTTGTTGTATCAAAATTTGTATCTAATAATACAGGAGGAAATATATAAGGTTAACCACATGGTGCTGTCAAATAAGGTATCTATACATGTCGGATCCACCTTCTAAAGATCCTAAACTGTGCTAGTTGTGGCCCCACCATATTTACCTAGATCAGGCTTGAGTTTTCTCCAAAGGATGTGATATCAACTGTTAGATTGAATTAAAAACATTATCAAAACACCATTAATAACGGTTGGTTAATAAATTTATTTTCTCCGCACAATGAGATCCACATTTGCATTCTAAAATGCACATTTACATTAGATGCCCAGTTTCCTCCCCCATAACCATATGAAACTCCAGCCCGATTAGAGTTACATTCCAATTTAGTCATGTTTTTCGTATGCGTTCTACCTGCAGGTCAATACTCTGATTGACTTGACATATTGTGTACCAATGCATGGAGGTACTAGGGAGGATTCACTTGATGGTTTAGATCAATTTTGTGTGGACCCTATAGTATGGAAATTTCTATTTTATAAAGTAAAGGTGATTAATATGCGACTTAACCGCATTTTCTTGAAAGATGTCCAAACTGAAAGGTGATTGTGATGTGGGTTGACTTGGACTGCAAAGGTCCCAAGGGAAGCTTTCAACTTGATTCTTCCTTAAGGTTTAAAATCCAAGAGGAAACTTACACATAACCGAGAATGCTATTGCCTCAGTCTCGGTTGAGATAACCTTCCCTAATTCTTGTGGTTCCAATGCTTCCTACAAGGGATTAGGTGTAAAGAATAGGAGTTTGCACCTAACCTTCCCTCAATCTCGCTCAACCCACCATCCTCAACACCTCTGAGTATGTGTTTGTTTTCTTGTCTCGATAAATCGAAACAAGTCTGGGTGGTGAAGATGATGAGGAGTTGGAGATGAGAAAGGTGGGCATGGCCTCAGTTGAGGATGCTGGTTGAATGGGTTCGATTTGGGCTTCTAGTTTGGAAGAAGGTGCGAATGGGTTTAAGATAGGTCTTGTCAAGATGGAGAGAGCGAGATCAAAGAGATGATGGCCGCTTTTGGTTGGGTGGATTATGTTTGGATAGGGGAGCAGAAAGGGTGGATGGGTAAGAGAGGTGAGTGGCCGTTTGGTTAGGAGAATAGAGAAAGAATAGGAGAGAGAGGTGGGTACTGACCGTTTGTTTGAAGGGATAACAGAGGTGGTTGATGGTTAGATGAAGTTGTAGGTGGGTTAGTTTGCAATAGGAGAAGATGCAGTGATGGTGTGAAGGTTCTGGTGAAGATGATGGGCTCGTGTTTTTTTATGTAGGCTAGGTTTAATGGGGCTTTTAGATTGTGAGAAGAAAGATGGAATATGACAATAGAGATGGTGAAGATGGATTATGGTGTTGGAAGAAGATGTAGGTGTTGGTTTGAGTGGAATAGAGAGATGGGATGGAACGAGAGTGATGAAGATTGGTGTTTGGCGGTGTTAATGATGATATTGATGGAGGTGTTGAGGGTGGTGGGTTGGGTGAGAAATAGAGTGGGGAGATGGAGAAAGAGGAGGGAGAAGAGGAAGAAAGAATAAGACATGAGCAGCGATATCGGCGCTCAACTGAAACGAGTGATGATATCGTGGCTTTTTTCAAAAAGGAAAAAAAGCTAAAAATTGACAGGAGGGCCTTTGCTATTACAGTGGAACTATGAGAGCCTTTTTGGGTTCATTGGAGATCTAAGGTGATTTTTCCCGTAAAATCCTCTAATAATAATAAATCCTACACATGTAAACATGGGTCAATAGATCTTTTGAACAGCTTTCACAAAGTGGACTCCAGATGTACAGATTTGATTCAACCTGGACCACAAGGTTTGGTCAACCTTATGTGAACTTCCTCCCTCACAACAATGTGGCAGCAACTATGATTACACAAAGTAGTGCCTATGAAATTTGATATGATTTGATTTTACTTTTTTTTATTAGTGACATATGACTTGATCCCGCAACCTCAAGGTCGCAGCAGTGCTTTCCACTGAGCCACAGGCTCTTGTCCTGGATGGCACCATCTTTGCATTATTTGTTTAAAGTGTGTCCCACTGTAAATAGAAATGTGTTGATTGCTTCTTGTTCATATATGGACTTTTTTTTGTATTAGTTTCTTCCATTAAAGGACAAATAAATGATAAATATGTCATTACAGTTTGTTAAGATGATAACGAGATTTAGTTGAGCATCCATATAAATGATGACTTTGAGTAAAATTGGTTGTAGACTTGTAGTTACCCATTTGTTGAATTGAAAGAATAAGAGAAATGAATCTCCCTTTTCATTTTGCACATGTTGTTTAAGTTTGGCCTTTTAAATAAATTCTTTTGCTATAGTAAGTCCAGAAGATGTGATCCATGATACATGTCCTGATACAGGTATTCCATCTCATGATTGGCTCCTCTAATATAGGTAAGATAAATTATACATGAGTTTTCGAAATTTTGTTTATTTGATATCCTCTTCCTCTCTCTCTCTCTCTCTCTCTCTCTCTCTCTCACACACACACACACACACACACACAGAGTTTATGAATTGCTTAATTTGAATAAGCTATTTGATGAACTGTAAACGTTCTTGAATGAGTTGCATTTTGTTTCAACATTTTATCATGGAAGTGACAACTATGTTCAAACTTGCATCCACTCTTGATAGTAAGCGTTAACAATATTGTGCACTGTAGGGTAAATAAAATATATAAAAAAATTTCCTCTCATGTCAGGTCTCCTACCAATTCTCTCACCCGATCCTATATTTTTAAACACATCTACACAAGAGAGAACCTTTACCAATGAGATAAATGATGCAGGACAAAGCTCTGATGCTTTCTTATCGTGAAGATGATGGTGTTCCCTTTGTCTCACTCGGGCTTGTTTGGCAACTCTACTAATAGAGTCAAGTAAAATGAAGCCCCCATTTCTAAAAAAAAAAATCACATCAATAGCACTTTAATTCAAATTTCCCACCATATTTTTCAAAATATAAAAAAGTAAAAAATCAACCCCCTTTCTCTACAGAAAGACAAAAAAAAACTCCACTTTCCAATACAAAAAGTCAAAAAGATTCCATCACAAACAACTAAAAATAAAATACCATCATAACCTACTTATATTTCATTCTTTTTTCAAAATAATCTTTACTTCACTCAATTTCATTAGTAAAGCCCCCAAACAGGCCGTTTTTAGACCCAGTCTGATTTAGTATCATTCAAGATTGCTAACTCATATCCAATGGCCTTAATACAACTAGATTTGACAAAATCTTGCCAATAAACTGTGTTAGAATGGAAACACAGATGGTGTTGAAAAACAACATACTCGTGGTGATATAATCATAATGAGATGTGCCTTCCAATCACATGGTTTGAATTAAAATACCACAACTAACTTCCAATAAAAGAACCCAACACATGTTCGGCCGCCACTTATGCTTGTTGTCATGAGATTTGAGCAATCACACATGGTAATATTTCGAAGTTAGTTTGTATTGATTCTTTCTGAGTTATAGCTAGATAGTTCATTAGATAAACTCAATTATTAGATATATCGTGTCATTGAGGGCTTATCTTTAACACCACCACTGGACAGGTTATTTACTTTATTTTATATCAACTCTTGTTGCTACTTGTGAGAGATGGTTGTGCTGGTCACATGGTTGTGGATTTATCCTGATGGGTAAGTACTTGTTTCGCAATGATGCTGCTGTTTCATCAATATCAGTCCTTTCATATGCAGATTTGAATGACATTGTTAAAGGTTTAATTATTAAATTCTGCACTGCAGCCTGTCCCCAGATTCTGTTTCTAGCAGCATTTCTTCTCCTTTTATCATTCTGGTATGTCTTTGACATGTTAATTTTTTTAAGTGGTGTATTTTATATACAAGTTCAAACAGGTGGGCCTAACTAAACAAGTTTTGCTGCCAAATTGCCATGGTTTAGTTTTGGCAGTGTTTTGGAACCTGCAGGTCCTAGCTTGGGTTCTATTTTGAAGGTCCAATTAGAGAGCAGGTAGGGCCATAGGGTTCATGTAGGGATTTGTAGAAATTATGACAATCCAATACAACCTGATTGTCGAAGTCCTTTCCTGAACATCTTGTGTTTTGTTTGAGTTTGCGGAAACTACAAAAGTAAAAATAAAAAAGAAAAGAAAAAAAGGAAAGAAGATTTCCTTTTTTAAAAGTAGACCCCATTCTTTATTCTGTATAATGGGTCCTGTTATGATCAATTCAAACACTTACGTACCCAATCCCACTCCCACTCCCACTCCCACTCCCACGCGCGCGTGCACACACAGAATGTTAGAGGCTCAGCTAAGTAAATACCAACAAAAGTCATCCATTTTTTGACAGAATCATGATGATGAAGATAACTTCTTCATTTATTTTTTTTTATGGATAGGTAACATGACTTGAACCCACAGGTGTAAGGAATTGTGCATGATGTGCACCCCACTTCATGCAAGGCTCACCTTGATCCATGCCCGTCGCAGGGGTAGGGGAAGGGAGGTGTATGACATAGGGGTTGGCCAAATATTACTCTAATCAGACCATCCTGACATTTGATTTTAGGGCCTCAAATATTTTAGCCATCTATAAGTCCATTTTCCTATTGAGATCCAATCCATTGGAGGATAATTGTTGGATTAGTGTCAAATTGGAATGGTTGTTTTGTATCGGAGAGGGTTTACTTTTAAATGATCGTTAGTGGGCTTGAATGTTTACAGTAGACATAGGGTACAATTTTTCAACCAAATCTGAGTCTTCTGGAGTTTTGGCCATATATATTATAGGGTAATTCTCCAAAACTCCCCACTTTCAAAATGCCCCTTTTTCTGCCCCTCTTTTCTTTGGTAATGGGGCCCACCTTGAGTCAATCTAGTCCTTTTTACCCCCCACCCACCAACAACAACAAAACCCCAACCAGTCCCATGAATAGTCGCAAGTCCGAATTTGACACTCATCCAACTGTTCCTCACCATTGGAATGAAATCATAATAAAATGATGTCTCTAAACTACTAAATTTTATAGCCATGGATCAAAATGTTAGGATGATGTTATGGAGTCAAGATTTTGCATATAGGTGGCTCTCATATAGATTTTTCCATCTAATGGATTTCCATGATCATCATGTATCCCAGTGGGCCCAACTAGGAGGGGCGTTTTTCTCTAAAAAACGCCCAGGCTACACACGCAGATATATTAATGCAAATAGAAATAGTCTTATTTTGGTAGTGTTCAGACATTTATTAAGTAGGGTATAGAAATAGTCATATTTTGGTTGTGCTCAGACATTTATTAAGTAGGGTTGATTTGAGTTAATACTGGTTTTGGAATCTTAAATAATAATAAAAAAGCTTTAAAGTTCTTACAATTATAAACTGCATTTTCTTTTCATCGAAAAATATGGTAACGATACTTAAATAAGAAATGCTATTGGGGATTATGCCTTTAGTATGGAGCATGACTGAAGCGCACACTTCATCTGGCACTTATGCCTCAATAATGAGTCAAGAGATGGGGGTGTGCTCCAACTACAAGCGATGCCTCACCAGAGTGTTTTTGAGATGCTTCCTTCTAAGGTGTGAGCCCTAACCACTTCTAATAGCATTGATGTGGACTACCAATGGGTTGAAAATGATCCTTGTTAGATCATGCTATTCCTTGATTTACGGCTTATGATTCAACCATTGTCAGCCAGTTTATGCATTGTAATTTTGTGCTAAGATCCAAGGGCGCTTAACAGTTGGATGAATGTTTATTTCGGGTACTGTCAATTCATGACGGGTAGGCTAGTGCGAAGGGTTAGTCTTGATCATAGGGGTCCACATAGGAGTTCCTCCTACCTAGGAGATCCTAACTTTCTAATTGCAGATTGGATATTACTAGAAAATGTACCTATTTCATTTAGGTCCACACTTTCTTCTTGCTGCATCTAGATTGGTTGGCAAGTTTCTTGACATCTGGCAAAGAGATTCGAGACACGACAAAATTGAGTTTGGGGATTATCTGATTGGATACCCCAGACCCAGAAGCCAAGAATGACCCCAAGGCTACTTGATGCTTGAGTTTTTCAAACAAACATCCTCAAGAAAGATGAAATTTAAAAACGATTTTGAAATATAAAAAAATTCTTTCTGTTCTGATAGCGACTTTGTGCTCTCTCTCTCTCTCTCTCTCTCTCTCTCTCTCTCTCTCTCTCAAACATATTAAAAGAAAGAGGTGCTAAAGAGGTAGATAGAGAGAAACAATGGCCATTGAATAGAAAAACAAGATAGAAAAGGAAGATGAATGCAGTACAACCTGCAGCCCAACCTAATTAGAACCCAAAACCACAAACATAGGAGTCGGTAGGATTCAAGCTAGGAACGACCAAATTGCACCCTTTGAGTGTTATTTTTTAATTAAGAAATTTAATATGAGGCAACTTTGGAAAAGATACCATCTCCATCTATTTATTAGGAAATCTTAGTAGATTCATATCACATTCCATATAATCTGGGAGTGGGCTATAATTAGTCAGTGTGCATATAGTATGTACGTTATATGTGTATGTATGTTACCTGTTTTTTTAATGAAATCATACTGTACATGATTAATAAGCACATTATACATCTAACTTGTGTAAACCCTTTATGTAACTTCAAGAAGAATCTTCATATAAATCTGATTAATATGCTTAATTAAAGAAACTTGACTTTAAAAAATTAAAAAAAAATATTTTTTTTTTCACAAAATGAACTACATGCATAGAGCTCGTTCCATATAAAATCATCTTAAATATGCTAAATTTAGAAATTATATATGAAAGCAATATAAAATACCATTCACCAAAAAACATGCATGTTGGCTTTGTTGTCCTGAACCTTTTAAAGAAAACCATAATAAACCCGAACATGTGTCACACACACTAAAAACCTAAAAAGAAACATTCCGGCCTTTTAGTACTGACATTTTTAAAGACAACTGTAATAAACCCGAACAAATGCATCACACACATTTTGTGCGCGCGTGTGTGCCAAAGTTTTGTTTCTTAACTTAAAAAAAAATTGTAATACAATTTATGTATTACAATGAATGCCTGACTTTTTAGTTGTATCGAATCCTCCTTCCAAATTATACTTGAAAGCAAAGAAGTACACACGACACGGGACACAGACAAGACACGACACGGACACGCAAACATGGCATTTCTCAAAAAAGTAGAACATGGACATGTCGGGGACACATTTATATTTAATAATAATAATAATATATCTAATCATATGCTAAAAGATAATATCATTTTAACTTTGTAATCAATTTAGCAATCAAATAAATATAAATTCAAGTACCACTGTACCAACTAGCAAACATATCAAATTATCAAATAGCAATAACAAACATATCAAATTGCATTTAGGCCCTTTCCTTTTTCCTTTTTCAAATTTAAAGCCCTAGCCTCTGCCTTATCTTCCTTTTGTTTTTGTTTTTTTTTCTTCCAACTAAAAGAGATTTTTTTTACAAATGGCCCACTTCTCTTTTTCTTTATTATAATTTTAATACTTTTCTCCAACTTAAATAGCCATCGTGTCCGGGAAATATAATATAAAAAATAAGAGGGACACCATTTTTGGCGTGTCGGATACGGACACGCCGGCCCCGGAGAGGTGTCCATGCTTCCTAGCTTGAAAGCATCTTGTATCTATTTTTGCCCTATGTCAATCACTGATTATAGTCTTGACATAGAATCTTACATATTTGAACTAGATCATAGACTGGATAAGTTCTACAACTTGTCTACCAAAGTTCTCTCTTCAGAAAGCATAGATATGGTATATTGTATTATGAGAAAGCCTTTTCCTTTCTTTCTTTCCCTTTTGTTTTCTTCTTCTTTTTCCCCTTTTAACATATGTTCTCGCGGTTTTGGTCTCACAGGGTTGATCTTTGCCATCAAGAAAATGATGAAGATGAAGAGGATGAAGATAATAGTGCCCATGAAGCTTTACTGGAAAAGATGATGACTGAACCTGATTCGTTTCATGTGGATAATCATAGAAGATGTTGGCCATTCAGCGGCATTCATATTGGCACCCGACAAAAGTTTGTGATTTTGGTATGGTAATGATTTTTTTTCTTATCGTTTAAAAAAGATGTTTTTCCTTAAGTTGTGCACATTGAGTACATGCTAACTCGAGCTTCGGCTGGATTAGAAATCAAGCCGAGCTATCATATACTTGGTTAGCAAAGCATTTCAAATGAATCACTGAAAACAGCATATTATCTATCAATAATCAAAGTATTGTATATGTAAATATCTTTAACTAAATATTGCATTGGGCTAGAGATTGGGTAATGCATTTTCCAGTGACTTGAGTTCGTTAGAGCTGTACCGGTTTTGGCTTTTACCTCCAAAAAAGAACCGAGGGAGTTGCCGTAGTTGTCTCCTGCGGTGCCCTGTTATGGCAGGGACACACAACGGATACAGCAGGGACATGAATTTATTTTTCTTACGAAAATGAAGTAATGGATATGATATGATATGGATTCATTACCAAGTTTGAAGTATCCGTGTATCTTGTCCACCACCACCCATCTGCTGCCCAAGTCTCCTTAGCCATTCCTCTTTTCAGTCCAAGACTCCAAGCAGCAGCAGCAGAGCTTACATTAGCCATCCCTCTATCAGCCCAACCCTCCAAGTTAAGTCTCTACGCCCATTCATGATCTGCCTCTCTTGGTTGTTCTTTCCACCAAGCTGGCAAATGCTAGTATCTAGATAAAATTATAGATACAAAATCCTTGTTGTATCTTTAACATTTCAGAATTAACAAATTACAACCAAACTATTTATATTGCTATCAAAGGAAGCTATATTTTCAATTTTGAATGGATGGAATTAAATACAAAATCATAAGTTACTTCTAATGATGAAAGTAATTACAGTGTTGTTGGCCCGAGCTCTAGCTTAGACCACTAACAAGCCAAGTTCCAACAAGCAGGGCCTAGCTTGAGCTTGGCTGGGAGGTAATCAATCTGAGCTTGGCTTGGTTTGTTTGACCCACCAGCTGAGCTCAAGTTTGATCAGGAAATGAGTTGGATTGGCTCGTTGACAGCCATAGTTCCATTGATTTAGTTCTATTGATTTTATGGCTGACTTATTTCAGAAGTGGTCTCTTTGGAGTGTATCATATTATGTCAATGGAAGGATATGCAGAAAGTATCCTGGGCCTAGAGAATGTAAAAGCATTGCAGTGGCGTAGACTCTCGATCTGATGGTCTTTTACATATAAAGGCATGCCCCAGTAACAGACCAAGATTCTTGGCGTCCTACCTTTCTGGCCATTCATAAGTTTCTCTCATAATAATCTCTGTTCAGGCTGTCGACCTAGGAGTTGGCCATGTGGAGAATACTTTGGGGCATGGCCTTTTCACTGTGAGGCCCCCACCAGATCAACAATCAGGATCACTGTAAAATGGCCTCATTACTTTAGGCCTTAGGCCCTAGCATATGCTCTATGCATGTCCTCTAGTCAAGTATCATGTAATTTGTCCTTCAGATGTAGATTTGGTGATGGTGTTGTGTGGCAGTTAATATAGGAGTCAATTTGATAATTTACCATGTGTCTTAAGTGATCTTCTTCTGATTTACCAGGTCATTTTGCTAGTCTTTGTCTTGATGATGGCATTTGCCGTGCTCATCTGGGTTGGTCGAGGCAAAAATTCTATAGATTCTTCAGTTATGGCTCGGGTATGTATGCTTTTTAACCAGTTGACATGTATAATATTATCTTGTCAGTGAATACTCTTCATTCTGCTTTCTCATTTGTATTCTACTGACATTGTGATCTTTCAGATTGGTATATGTAAATGTTTGTTGTTGAATGCTTAAAGTGTCTAGTTGTCATCCTCTTTGTTATGCAAGAAAAACTAGTTTTTCAACTGAAATAAGACGTGTACTCGAACTACTACTACTACTACTACGGTTGTTATTGTTGTTGTTGTTGTTGTTGTTCTTCTTCTTCTTCTTCTACTACTACTACGGTTATTATTATGCATCGAAGTGTTGAACACTATTATGTTAGTACTATTTTATCATTAACTGATTTCAGTGTGCCTCTGTGTGTGTGTGTGTATTTTGAGTCATTGCATTCCACGATCATGCTCCATTAATTTCAACCCTTGCACTATGCAGGTCTACTTGGACCTTTTCGCCATTGCAATCTTTTCATTGGGAGTAGCATTAGCTATCTATGGTGAGCAACTCTTTTGACATGGGGTTTTTTTTTTTTTTTTGCCATTACATTTTTATCACGAGTTACTGAATAGTATTTAAGAATCAATGTTCGAAACTTACTCACATAGTTTCATAATGTGACGCATAAGTTTAATATTATTATAATTTGTAAAACTTTGTGTATGAGTATATCTCTTTTGTTCTTGTATAGGTACTACAAAACTTATTGGCCATTCATCTGCTTCCTTCTTACATATCTTATTGAAGAGCCTAGTTAACCAACCCATCCAATTTCTACTAAGCATTTTCAAGTCTCTATTGGAATGTTTTCTAGCACCATAGCTGTTTCTGTCTTCATTCTTTCTAATGCTTTCTTCATTTCTGCAACCCTAATTATGTGGTAAGAGAGCATAATCTCTCGTTCCTAAGCATTCTATAGAATCTTCATTTAAAATTTTGTTAAAACATTCTCTCCATCTTTCTTTAATATCATTGTCCTTCTCTAAAGCCTTTTGTCTTCGTTCTTTCTAATGCTTTTTTCATTTCTGCAACCCTAATTATGTGGTAAAAGATATGTCCTGCTAAGAGAGCATAATCTCTCGTTCCTAAGCGTATAGAATCTTCATTTAAAATTTTGTTAAAACATTCTCTCCATCTTTCTTTAATATCACTGTCCTTCTCTAAAGCCGTTTGGTCATCTCCTTTTTACTTTTGACTTGATCAAGACCCTACTTTTCTTTTCCCTCATTCTTGCAAGCTTAAAAATATCTCTCCTTCCATTGTTACCAACTTATTATATAGATCCTCATATGGTTTGACTTTTGCGTCAATCACTACTTTCTTACTTTGCCTTTTAAACATTTCATAATTTTCCATATTCCTAGTCTCCTGCCTAACTTTATAGCAACATTTTTTTTCTCTTGCACAACTTTTCTGAACCTCTACACTCTACCCCTTGGTTTCTTTATTAGAGTATCTTTTTTTCCCATTTCAACTCTCCAAGCACCTCTTTTGCAATTCTTCTAATGCAGTTAGCTATTTGGTTCCACATCACTGCAGTTTCTCCTTTCAAATTTCATTCTCCCCCGTGATCCTTTATATTTAAATTTTGTTCCCCTTTTCCCTTTCAAATCATTCGACCTTGTTTATGGGCACCTTTTATTTACTACCTTTCTATTTCTACTTCTAATCAAAACATCTATATGATGCAATAGAAATTGCACTTTTCATCTTGAGATATTTCTAGCACTAGATTTCTGAACTTAGATGGTCTCGACATTTTTAAAGTGATTTATCTTTGATGTTTCTGTCATATTTCACTTAAGTTTTTTCATGGTCATATTTAGGGCTACTGCTATTCCTGAAGATGAGCAAAGTAAAGTCAGAAAAGGCTTCTGAAATGTGGAATGTATGTACTCTCAGTGTTCTTTGATCTGACCTCTGTTGCTATTTTTTCTAGCGTAACTGATAAATTCTAACGCAACAAGTTATTGGCGGCAAATCAGAATAATATGTCTGATTTCACTTTTATTTCATTAGAAGATTCCATCGACATTTTTTAAAGATATTGTTGCTTGTTCTATTTGTTGCAAAATGAATTATTATAGGTAATAATTATCTGTCTAATTTCTTGGCAAGTTCGCTATTTGTGCAGGTTGCAGGTTCGGCTGCTGTGTCTCTTGTTTGTTTCACATCATGTGCTGTAGTAGCTGTGGTTACTAATATTCCTGTATGTATTAGCTCTTTGAATTTGGTACAGTTCTTTCTTCATGAGAGCATTAAAAAGGAATTTTTTAGTCTTCGTAGTTCTAAAATGATTCATTATTTCTAATTACAGGTGACGTATCACTGGAATTCAGATCATTCGAATGGTTTAAAAACCTCACTTCTGATAATTTTATACTATTTTATAGGTATGCCATTTTTCCTTGCCAGATTTTGTCTTCTGATGATCCTGATGTTGCATCTTAGAATTCATGTTTGCGCTGTGATAAAATTTTATGCTAGTTGTCAACCTACCTAACACAACATTCCTTTATCTGAGCTTGGGACCAGCAGTAAAAATCGGTGAAGTTAGTCTTTTTTTTTATAACAGTAAAAATTTTATTTCACAAAAACAGGAACAAAGCACAACGAGAGAAAAACATCAAATAAAGAAGAAAAGATAACTAAACATCAAAAGACAAGGTAGAGCTAAAAACTCCTTCACGAGCAAGACTATCCGCCACGGCATTAGCTCCCCTAAGAATATGATTGAAGGTGGCTTTCAATCTCTTTGAGATATCCTGCACCTCTTCCACCCAATCTGCCAATCTCCAAGGATAAGAAGAACTACCAAAACACCACTGAATTATCAAGAAAGAATCTCCCTCTGAAGTAACTCTCGGCAACCAATAAGAAGAGCAAACAACTCAGCATCTCTGAAGAGTCAATTGGCCCATAGAAGCTCCTTACCATCTTTCCATTCCAATCCCTTAGTCTTAGATTGAGTGGCTACACAATATTGTTAGTGTTGATCACCTTCAGCCGGCAACATTTCATTGCGAATGTTTGTATTCTATGCTTGAGGAGCGGAGAAAATATGCTTTTCACTTGTTGATTCATTATCCATTTCCTAGGGAGATTTTGGCGCAATTTTTTTTTTTTTTTAATCTTTTTGAGGTCTCTTGGGTAATGCCAAAAACTGTTGGGGATCTGTTGCCAGCTTGACATTTTGTTATGGCGCATTATGGAGCCAGTTGTGGGGTTTTCTTTGCCATTGTCTGGGATCTGTGCTTAGAGTAGAATAATTGGACTTCCAGGAATGAGATGTTGAAGGCTGACGAAGTAGCTAATGACTAGTTGTGGCAGGCTGTAGCATTGTAGTGTTTCTTGAAGAGTTTTAGGAACCTTTGTCAGTTGGATATCTGGCAATGTTAAGCTGTCATTTTTCCTATGCGTAGGACTGCTGCTAGCATTCATGCCCTGGGCCCCTCCAGTGGGATTGTGAAAATAGAATTTTGATAGAAGTGAATCGAAGGGGCTGGGAAGAACAGGTTTTTAAGGGTCATCAGTGATCATGGTTTTAAAAATGGCAGTCTGAGTCGGCTTGGACTTGGAAGGTGCCCAGTCAGGTCACCTACTGAGTCACCTAGTTGGCCAAGTCTGATGGTTTTTGTGCACTCATTTCCTATATTTTCTATTGGAAAAGCTGCGGGAGGCTCTTAGGCATGTTTTGCATTGAATCTATAAGATGAAAACCCTTTTTTTAGATCAAAGCATTTGAATATTGGTTGTGCTATTCATCCAGCTGACTGAAATAATGTGAGCACGTATAATAATTTAAATCATCATTAATTAATGGGACACAATTCTTAAAATTCTTGATTCATAGAATTATTTTCTATTTTTTTTTTTTTTTTCATATTTTCAAGGTTATTGGGGCTCGGGTGTGACTTGGTCCAACTCGACTGAGTCACCTGGGACTCGGCTGAGTTAACTTGGATCAAGGGTGACCAAGTCACCCATCAAGTCCAATTTTTAGAATCTTGTTTATGATAGAAATGAACTCAATGCTCAAGTTTTTGTAATCCTTGCGTGAGGAGAACTTTAATGAGGCTTAAGTCATAGCTTTGTAGAGAGCTTAAGAGGTTTTGGGGGTGTATAAGCTTTGATGAAGGGGGATTCTTATTGTGTTGTTTGTTGGGCTTTGTCTTTTAGTGATATCCTTGATATCTTGCTGATGTGCATGATTACTCGCTAGGAGTGACATTTTATTTTCTTGCTTATATGTTGTGATGCGAACTCATTGGCTGATTGATTAGCAAAGGATGAGGCTAAATGTATTGGCTTGTTGTAGGATCATCATCATCATGAAAGCCTTGTTCCAACTGTTTTGTGGTTGGCTATATGAATTATGTTTCTCCATTCCAATCTATCATGGGCCAAATCCTCGAATAGGTTGCACCCTTACTACTTTCGTCCATGTCCTTTTTGGCCTACCCCTTTTCATTGGCGGGCCACCAACTTGCATAGACACTTCCTCACTAATGAATAGCTGGCCTTAGTTGGATATGTTCAAACCATCCCTAATAAATCTCCTCTTAATTTATAACCTATTGATGCCACCCATAAATGTTCCCGAATGTGCTTATTTCTTATTCTATCATTCCTAGCTGTGCCAGACATCCATCTTAGCATTCTCCTCTCTGCTACACTCATTTTGAAGATGTGTTGCTTCTTGACTGGCCAACATTATACTCCACAGGTCATAGCCGGTTGAATTGCTATCTTGTAAAATTTGTTGGCTTCCTGTAGGATATTTGCTATAGTTCTTGCTTTCATTTTTTGAATAAAAGAACCATTATCTTTCTGGGAAAAATAGGGAAGCTTGCACCTTGATAAGATGGAAAGGTGCTTTTGTTATGGTAGTCAGATTATATGCATCAAGGCCACTCTGTTTCACCTCCAATTTACTACTTTTTTCTGTTTAAAATCCAGTCTATCGCCCTTATTTAATATTTATCTGCATACAAGCCTACATGTATCTACACCAGCGTGCCCAAACACGCCTTTACCTCACAAAATAATGTATTAATCTTTTGTCTTATATCAATTTTATAAGTAAGTCATTCACCTTATTTTTATTGTCTTAAAATGTTTGGACAGGTTCTTCAGTACCTTCTGCCTTTGTATTATGGGTCATGAGGGAGATGCCACCCCAGCTTGGGGCCAAGGGACAAACACAAACAAGAGTGGTGACCTTCATCAGAGATAATCCAGCGACTAACCCACATCCACAATGCTGGACTGCTGCCACAAGCTCAAAGAATCAGGTTTGGTTTATTATATATTGCCATTCTTTAACTATACAGCAAAGTATTTATTGGAAATTTATTCAGATCTTCTGCAATCCGTTAAAAATATTGCAATAACTGCAAACATATTATTAATGTAAAAATCAAAATATTATTGGAGTTTTAAAATCAAGTATTAATTCTATTTTCCAAGCATTTACTCTTAATTTTATCTTGTGCTCTATGTACCAAACAATGTGTATACAGTACACACACACACACGAACTGTTTGTATTCATCAACACTAGGAATTTCTTATATTTGGATTTCAATATTTTATTCTTTTAAAATTGATATTTTTTAAAGCAATGAACTTTTCATCAGCCCATCTTTATTCTTTCTTTCTTTCTCATTTTTTTTTTTTTTTTTGGTGCATTTGGCTATATTTGGATTCCCCTGTATCCCTATTTTTGTTGTTTCTGAATATTAAAAGAGACGTGCAATATCTGACTTGTAAATTGTTGTAGACTCAACAAAATTTCTCTGTTAAATGAAAGACCCTTGTACTCTGAAGTTAATCAATGAAATGTACTTGTACATCATCAATGAATTGTCATATAGTAATTATTGCAAAAAAAACTGAGTATAAAATTGTGTTAGTCAAAATCATAATTAGTCAACTTTTTCCTAAGAAAGTTATTGAGTTGGAAGATGACTAATCATGTGAGATTGAATTTGCAAGTCTTTCCTTTCTCAGCTACCAGAAATATGACATTCTCCACATGACTCACTTTTTTTTTTTGCTTTTTTCTCTTTATCCAATTTTCTTTTAGGGGGGTTATCTTTGATTAGTCCTATCCCCACCAACCTCCCTTCAATTGGTGCTAACCCTAATTTCACATTGTTCTAGACATTAGCCACCATTGGATTTTGTCAATAAAATTTCATTATTTATTGCTATTAAAATTTGAGGATCTAAAACTAAGGGCTAGGATTATTGGGATGAGCCTGATATTTCGTATTCCACTAATCCATGTCCAAACTCCATCAGCCCTCCTCCATTGGTTGTCATGCATCCAGGTGGGCCCCACTAAAAGGGAAATTTTTAATGGAAAAAATGCTTGGTGTGTTTTCTAGTGTCCCCTCCTATCTATCTATTTATTTATCTAATATAAATATATATAGAAATATTCATGTGAGAAATGTCTGCACAGTTCTTATGTATAGTCCACCACATTTGCGAGCCACCTGTCCAACTTATGAAACCACCCCCGGCTCCTATTTCTCTTCTTTTGAATTTCCACATGCCCAAATTTGGCGCTCATGCAATTGTTTATTCACTGTTGGATTAACAAAAAAATAATGCCTTCTAAAACTATTAAACTTGAGGATCATGTTTTTATCGAGATGTTTTTATCCCCCACCTTCCCCATGATTGGCATGACCCCAAGTGCACCCCAAGTGTGTTCACACGGATACATGAATGGTTCTCACAAGAGTAAAACTCTCTCTCTCTCTGTAAAAACTTATATATTTATATATATATATATGTATATATCTACATATATACAGTATATATGTGGCCTGTGGGCCTTATACAAAGAGCAAGAGCTCAACTCCTTTTAGTGGGGCCCACCTTGGTGCGTAACAATCAAGGGTGGCATGGTGATGGAAAGGTTCAGACGTAGATGAGGGTAATATGTAATATTAGGTTGGATAAAATGATAATAGACACTAGTGCTCAAAGCTTAATGGCTATGCACTGTAATTTTGTTGTGATAAAATCCAATGGTGAGTGTAAAATTTTGATTTCTGCCAATTGAAGGAGGGCTGGTGTGAACAGATTGGATTGATCAGAGGTGGACCCCAAGTATGACAATGCAAGAGGGGGCCTGGAGAAGTCCATGATGTGGAGATTTCTGCTAATATAGGGCTGGGTTGAAATCTTTTGGGCAATCTCGGTTATGAAGATTCTAATGACCCACCTCAGGGGCTGGGATCGCCCGAGAGATTGCTAGCGTGTGTTGAATCAGATGGTTAAGAATCTGATGGAGTAAACCAGTCAGTATGCTATGTCACCAAATGGAGGGTGGCTAGAGTCCAATCACCTTAGTGCAATCTCAAGTAGGGATTTTTGAAAAGACAAAACAATAATTGATTAAAGTTATTCCTGTATTGTTTTTAGATGCATGTAATGGATGATGAGCTTTGTATTATATTTTTGCAGGCTTCGGGAGTGTCTCCTATATAATTTTATGACAATGCAGCGTGCCCTCAGTCACACCAGTGCCTACATGCAAATTGTAGCATGTCCTAACCCTGCCAATCCATGGAGCATCGCAGAGAAAGCTGCCATCAAACTAATGCTCTTCAGCCAGTGAGGATCGGAAGCTGTAAAATTCTTTTATGAACAAGGAAGCATTCAGGCCAGCTGCGATGATGAAGATTGTAAATGTTGGCTGTGTTTGGTGTTTGACGCAATGTATATAGCCCACAACGTTGTGTCAGTTCTCATGATTTAGATACATCCATGGTGCCTCGTCCATGTTATAGGCCTGGTGTTAAGACTCATCTTTTGGTGTTCGGTGCTTATCCTTCCACTTGGGATTTGTTCTCTTTCAAGTTACTAACACATAGGCTTCCCATCATAATGGCTACATTCTTCTTCATAGAGAAGATGCAGCAGCTAAAACAGTCACATGTTGGTGGGACGTGTGTCCAACTTGACGGCTGTGAATGATGGATCTATGGATTTCAGTAGGGCCATGGTCTCAGTTTATAGCCATATGAAGCCAGGTTTGATTTGTAACCAGTTATTGTTGTTTGGATGAAAGCTTGATATACCCAGACTGGAGAGAGAATGCCTTTCACCCCCGGACGTCTCTGGTGGGACTAATTGGACCCAGACCTATGTACGACCCAATTCAAAGCCCAACATATTACTATTACCATATAAATTTATATATAATAAATAACAATGTTACACTAAATACACCTGTATTCAAGTATTCAGGTCCGGACCTGATTGGACTCTGAATAAGATGTGATTTTCATCAATTGGGTCCCATAAAAGGTCCATACTTGGATTTTTCGGGTTGATCCTTTGGGTCACCACATAATGAGAGGTCCATTTACATATCTAGTTGGGTTCTTAGTGGGACATCTGACGGGTCCATTCATGTGAATGTAGACCATTTCACTCTTTGCCATTCACATGCCAGCATAAAAAAGGAAAAATAAAAAAATATATCATGACGACATTGTTTGCTAGGATAAGGTTGAGATGATAGTGAAAATGAAGAGTTTCAATTCACCATCCGTCTATATTACATAGAGATGGTGTATGGGGAACCTGTTTTTCAAGAGTCATGTTATCTTCAACTTGGGTCATGCTACCTCTTATCAAATGGAAACCCAAAATATGCTTGCTAATAACATGTGGCCTGCCTGTCATCATATATGACACGAGAAGAAACCCATAGATCAGCAATAACGTATCATGGTCTTAAATAAGGCATTGACAACTGAGAGAATGTTTCGTATTATCGTAAAACTCTTTTCATTCACATACACGTAACATATCAGAAGTCAGCAGGGGAGCAATAAAGTATTTGCAGGACAGCTACTTATAAAAGTTCAATCCGATTCGACCAATAGTTTGGTACAGTGATTATGGGCTAGTTTGGCACTTTTATTAGCATAGTAAAAGCCAAGTAAATTCTTTACTTTTTTTTTTTGACATCAAAAGCACTTTAATTCATAATTCCCTCATCTTTTTTTTTTTTAAAGTAAAAAAGCAACCACCTTTATCCACACAAAAAACAAAAAAAAAAAAAAAAAAAAAAAAAAAAAAAAAAAAGAAGAAGAAAAAACTCGGCTTTCTCATACAAAAAGTCTAAAAATTTTCATAACAAACGATTTTAAGAAAATCGTAACCCACTTATATTCTATTCTTTCTTTAAAATCAACTTTATTTTACTTGACTCTATTGATAGAGTAGCCGAACTGGCCTCGGTTCAATTGATGTTTTATGCTTTTCACATCCGTTCACTTATGATTGCATTAGGCTGAAGGAGGAGGTATTTTAAGAAAACAGTAACAGAATCAAATGAAGTAATTAATTTATCAAAATTATGTTTCTTGTATTTAGTCTGTCACGGCAAAGAGCATCGTTTTCACTTGGAGGATTCTATACACGTAAAAGCCACAATGGTCAAGACAGACTCTACGCAACAATTGTTATCGGGTGGCCAGGCTGGCCCTCCTGCTTACAACATCATGAGACAAGCCCTAGCTATGGCAATGGCCAGGATTACAACTTCAGCAGCCAAACACCATCTATGGCAATTGCGTTTAGAGAGTACCTGACTGTGACCTGTTATCATTTTACCAAGGAAGTGAGAAACGTGGAACTCACCTAAACTGCATACCTTCTCTGTGATGTGGCCAAATTTTAATCTACATAGAGTCGGTTGTACAGTAAAATTGAGCGTATGATTGATTATATCATGTGTTTTTACATGAGAAAAACCTCTGTTGAGCTAAGGAGCTCTTAAACACTTGGTGGAGCCCACATGATGATCCATTCAATCGGGCCATAAAGCAGAGCCTCACCTCCCCAAATTATTATGGGTCACGGGGTTTGGCATCCATCCAAATGGACTCCACCATTTTGGATGGTGAAAACTTATAGATGCCGATTGAGTGGTTAAAATGATGATATGAGCCTTTTATCACTATACAGGTTGTAATATCTTTCAATCCCCATGGTGCCATCCCCAAGTGGGGCCGGCCCCACAAGAAACGGCACTCAGCAGAGAGGGACCCTCTTATATATTTTGTTCACATGTTTCATATTTGCCATCAAACAATTGGTCAAAAAGATTGGCTCTCCAAATTGGTGAATTCCTATCAACAGTTTGATGTCATGCCAATTCACTGTGAGACGGTTTGTCAGAGGTCAGCCTTGCAAATGGCGTGTGCAATTCGCTCCAACTGGTTTATATTTCCTACAGTTGGGTTATATACTTCTCGACTGTCTATTTTACAGCCACTGATTGAAAGTTATAATCATGCAATCATCCATGTGTGGCCCATCTCATCAACTCCGGGTCACTGTACATGGGTTTCAACCCAAAAGCTAGACTTGTGGCCCACACAATATTGCAGTTCAATCTCATCTGTTTTGGTGGAATGTCTCAAATATCAACCCCAATGGTTCTGCATTAAATTCAAGGTCTTACATACACTTCAAAACATGTAAATGTCGATAGTGTTTTTTTTTTTTCATAATACAAACAAACTAGTCATTTTTCCTTACCTTTACCTTAAAATACAAAGAAATGTATTATATTAGAGGTCCTTTATCATACATTTCAAATCAAATGGTCTCTCTTTTTGTCTGGATATTGTCTCAATCTGAAAGCAGTCTCTCTCGACGTGCAGTGAACGCCCACCCAAACACATCAAATGAATAGTATATATCCATGAATAGTTATCTCCATGATGCCTTTCGTTTCTTCAATGCCGCCTACAAATCACATTTGTTTTATGCAGATGTATACATATTTTGAGAGAGAGAGAGAGAGAGAGAGAGAGAGGAAAATGAAATCCCATTCATGCGTATCAACCCAATTGATTGTTTTTGCCTATGCCAACCACTCCTTGAAATAATGAAATGAGGAATGGTCAGAAAAAACGTACTAAGAATATACCCAAGTCTTAAGGTAAATACAAATGACAGCATAATTAGATAAGAATTTGGTGAGTGGGTAGGCAAGGACTCCTATTTCTCCATGACAATGGCAAACCATATCTTTTTCAGCATCTTATTGTCCTTTTTAATCACATAAAATAGCATGTTGCTATCTATCTTCTTCCCTTGGCCTTCATATTTATATCCCACATAGGATCCTCCGCTGCTGCCAAGAAGGGACCTGGGATTATTTCAAAGCCATTTCAAACAATGGAAAGGGAGGGCTCAGGAACAAGTCAAGGACCACAGAAGACATGTAAGGATGACCAGAAGCAAGTGAATAGTTTGTTGAAGGCGATACGTCCCAGGGTTTATATCACAGACTCTTCAAGCTTTAAGAAGCTTGTCCAAGAGCTTACTGGGAATGGAAGGCATGTCATATCATCACCCACTCGGGCCACTCCTACTGAACTGCACAATCATGTCCCAGTCATTAGTATTGAAGACTATGGAGAGCCAGAGGTCTTCAGCTTAGGAGAAGATAGCTGGGAAGGGATGCAACCATCTATAGATTCACAGGATTCAGGCATTCAAACATTGTCACCCCTTGCCACTTTTACAGCTTTACAGACTACATGGAAGACCCAACAAATAGATGAGTTCCAATACCCAGAGGTTGATGCGTGGCCTGTGGAAATTGACTCATTCTCATTTGATGATGTTTGCTCCTTTCAAACTGATGAGGAAATGCTGTTTTCCCAATATGACCTATCGGAGTTATATAGCATACTTTAACCTATATATGGTCTAAAAAAGGCGCGCATCAATCATTATTACTAGTACATATGTGCTATATGAAAGCCTGTAGATTGAAGATTCTGTTACCTTGTACACTTTTAGAGGCGTGAAGGAAGATTTGAGCTGTTATTAGCCGTGGTTATTTATAAGGCACATCAATCATTATTATTAGTACGTAACGGCGATATGAAAGTCTGTATAGATAGAAGATTCTGTTACCTTGTACACTTTCAAATTAGTGCAAGGAAGATTTGAGCTGTTATTAGTCAGTGTTCATATAGAAGGTGCGTCAATCATTATTACTAGTACATATGTTGTATGTGAAAGTCTGTATAGATTGAAGATTCTGTTACCTTGTATGCTCCAGAGGTGTGAAGGAAGATTTGAGCTGTTATTAGTCAGTGTTTATATAATGAAGCAATCCATGTTCCCCTTGCAATTGCTTTTGCCATATTGGCTCTGTCTAGACAGTTGTAAAATACATCCACTTTGCTTGCATGGGGAAGAAGTTTCAGTTACCTCGGTTCATTAACCATTCATTTTCAAAACTTGAAAGCTAGGCATCAAATGGTTGTGTTATTGTTTGCATGTCCTGATATTCATTTGAAGCAAGAAGACTATATGAAATTAGAAGAGTTGAAACATTTGAAATATCTAACTCAAAGCCTATGTATACATGCATATTTGTATATGCATTGCATGTTACAGTTTTTAAAGGAGAGGTTTAGTTTCTTCAATATGTTGGCCTATGGATTTTTACCAATACTTGCACTGAGGTCATGACTTAAAAAGCTTTGGGTTGAACTTATCATCACCCTTAAAAGTAATCCCAATCATTTCCATAGGGCTTAGTGTGCTAGATGCAATTATCCATTCCCAGGGAGATATATTGGCAAGAAAACAGTTCAGGTATAGTCCAGATTGCCTATAGATAGGTAGGCAGTTTGAAACAGAAAGCTAGCACGAAGAACAGGAAACTCACTTTTGTTTGCTTCCCTGATTTTTTTATTTTTTCTTCTTTTGGTAATTCACAGTCATGATTAAATATATACTTTAAATGTTGGCTTTCAATTACTAGCATTATTTAATAATATATGCTCTTTTCAGAGCTATGACTTGAGAAGTGGAATATTTTGTCCCACCCTTATTTCAATGAAAACTTTCATCCAGCACAGCACCTTGTGATAATAAAAAAGCAGAGTGCTCTTAATATCAATGAGTCCAGTATATGTAATCAATCACAGGCAATTTGAAAGAAAGAAGGAAAGAATTTTTCATATTCATCACATACAGGTTAGAGCAGAGACAAACTTGGCAAAATGAATTTCTTACTGGATCCAAAAAGATGAACCAAGACAGCAAAACGAAACATCACTAGCCTCACAATCAATTGGATAAATGAGAATTAACCATTAATTACTTCAACATCAGAGTTAAACTTACTCAAAAATAGCAGCAGCTCTCATTCCACTCCCTGATGAAATTCATCGGTTACGAACAAGACTAGATCAATCCACATCAACCTGCCAGGCCAAACAGTTTACTGGTTTCTGCACTCACTACACAATTAAGAACTCCATATCTACAACTTTTCCCACTTTTCTCCATTTCATCCAACAGGGATTCTGTTTGACATACTAAAAACAAAACTTGGCACACTCTGGGTGGAATTCTCAGAGCAATAGAATGTTTACAACTGAAATCCTAGTTGAATGCACAATAAATAATGGTGAATTAAATTATACAAAGAAAAGAAACACAACCAGAAGAACTGAACTCGGCATTACCAAGCAATAAATTGTAAGTTTTTCAGTAGTGATTAACATGTTTATGACTACCACTGTACTGCGTGTGTTATTAATATCTAAGAACTAACACGGTAAGTATCTTCGGAGTTCTCTTAAGAAAGACCAGTTAGAAGTCAATGTAAAAAATGCCAAATTTTGTTAGAGTCAATATTTCCACTCATTTCAAAATGACTGTCTATATTCATATAACTCAATCAAGTTGAAAGGAACTTATATTGGGCAATAATCCTCTAAGAACAGGTAGATTGTTAAGAAAGATAGAGAAGAACGAAGCCTAGAACAAAATGTACATGTGCTAAGGTAAAAAATCCTCGCCAACTTCGTAGCCCACTAGGATTAGCCAAGTTCGACCAGAAGTGTTTGTGAATATGTTAAGGAATTTTATGTAAGCGATTAAGATGGTTTAGAGCAGAAACCTTCAAAGGTCACTGATGGAAGTAAATGTTAGAATTGTGGCATGGACACCATTCTGCACCCCTGTTAGGAATAGATTTCCGGTTTGATGTGCAACAGGTTATTGCTAGTTGGGTTAGGAAGGACGCCTAATGACGTGGAGAATCCGACAGTGGATTCGCATCCAAAGGTGAAGTCCTAAAGAATCTTCATGAGGGGAGATTATCTACATATTAGAATAGTCATAAAAGAGGGAATCGCCAGTGATCTCCTCATCTGGACCAGAAGCTGGCCTGTGTAACAGCTTCAGCAAACCTGTCCTGGGTAATTTCAGTGAAAACATAAAATTCAGAAATGCACATACCTTCCTTACATAGGAAGTCACAGATACTATCTATGTAAATCGTCTCTGGTACACACTTGTATTGGCCTGAGCCCATAACTATATCACATGAACTAGGATCATAAGGTATACAAATTGACATCTCTCTTGGTCAGTTTAGTAGAGGGAGAACTTGCCACAGTTGTTAAATATTTTGATTTCTGATACATTTCACAAACATTTGTCTCTCTCTATGGAGCTTTAGGAGAAATAGTGCAATATATATAATGATGCATCCCAAATATCATGAGCCTGGCATTGAAATAAATAGATAAATGCATCTATAAGTAAAGTACAAGAAAAGCATACATGTGGCTCTAACAAGGTGTCCGATGAATGGATCCGGATCCCCTGTTTGGACGAATCAGGGGGTGCCACATGGGGAGAGATGTCACATCCCATCTCCTCCATGAATTAAAAAAAAAAAAAAAAAAAATCATCTCCCCCATGTGGGGCACCCCCTGATTGGTCCAAACAGGGGATCCATTTCCGATGGGAATATGCCACCACTGATATTTACCTTTTTTGGGCTTTGACCTAGCTTATGAGGATGGTATACATATTGTGGTGTCCCATGCAACACAAAAAAGTTATAGCCTAAAATCAAAACACACATGTCATATAGTTTTTTCTTTTCAAATTTTAAAGACTCCAAACATTTTTCTGCAAAGTGACGTGCACACCTTTAACTGAAGCGGTGTATTTTGATTGGAGGCCAAAACTTTTTTGTGATGCTTGAATCAGGTGATCCGGACTCCATACTATGAATCTAATGCTAGTTCATAAATAATATCTCTTATGTTACACCAAAATTAGTGATGGTTGCACGGCAAAAGCATTTTAAGTACTTAGGTAAGATCTAGAGATGCAACTAACATGCCATGTACTCAATATTTATTGATTCACTTCTTAATTCAAACTCTGAAGAACCAATGGAGAGACCAGAGTCAACCTAGCCATATCCTCGAGCAGTTTCACTACGCCATTACGAACTCAGTTGTTTAGGATGAAGAAGACATCAACAGTAGGAACAACAGAAATTAATTCACACTTAGGCGGCCATTTCTATAAGATGATTGATTTGTTATTAATACTCAACATGGGTGTAATTGACATGAACAAGTATGGACACTGTATCCACTTAGTCCAATGTCTTGGGTCAACCCAACCATATTAATAAATTTCTATGTTCCATTTTATTAGGTTAACACACATTGAGAAAGCATATCATCTGAGGAAAAGAAAGCTTGAACACCAAAAATAGTAATTTTCATTTCTCTTCATTGAGTGGAGCAAAGAAAAAACTCCAGGCATCGTTTGTCTTTTATACATGTGATAGGAAGTAGGAAAATGGGTTTTACATATCAAACTTTTGCATATGCAAATGTTACAATGGAAATGTTAAAAATCTGAAACACATCACCATGTTTGTCAAAATAATTATATTCAACCGAGTAAATGAGTATATCCAATGGATTTAGATTTATTTGGATTTTTTGTGTTTTTTCAGAATTCTCTCAAAATCCATGAAGAATTAAGATACAAAGCTTTACGCCTTGATGTTTATTATTAATACAAGAATATTAAACAGTTTTGATCATGAATTGGGTGCCCACGGAAGTGAAAATTAGTTCTATAGGTTAGGACTTTTTTTTACAAATCACTCATAATATATGAAGATTTAAGATAATCAACTTCATGGGTTTTATTAGTTGAACAAACAAATTGAATAGTCTGGATTACAAATATGGGGACCCCATAAATGAGAAAATTAAAGGTCATTGATGGGCCCCACAAGTGAAAAAAACACCATGTAACTAAGTGAAACACTTCACACCTACAAAAAGTGTGAAAATTTTGGTATGTAAATGACGATATTTACACACCATTTTTATACCCACATTTACATGCTACCAGACTACATGCATAAATCAATGCAAACAAATGTGATAATGTATAACTATTACACATGGGAATCATTTACCCGCAAACAAACGGCCCCTTATTATCATAACTCATGACTACCTCACCCACAGTCAAATTAAAATGCTCAGAAACTAGTCATGGATCAACTAACATGTACTTCTAATTAAAAGAAGAAACTAAGTGCTAATATGGTTAGTTGTACATTTTGCATGCCAACCATCCACACCCAAATTATGATGCTTAAACCTAGTCATGGAAACAATGATTTAGCAGTTAGGATTAGGTTATCTTCCCTTTCTTTAGATTTGATTAGACTTCTTTGTTTATATTAATGATCTTCATGGTACTCCACAAAAAAGTTATGTAATCCTCAATGCAAAAGAATATAATCAAGTTTATGAAAATGTTGTAGTTTCACATCCTCTAAAGTTGCTCTCTTTTTTCTTTTTTTTGCCATAGAACACATATCACAGACTTACCTTGTTAATAAAGTTCAACAGGAGCGATCACAACTTCATCTCCTTGTTGGTTTCACAAAAAATGCTGACGCTCCTTGACCATTGGAGAAACCTATTTAGATTTTTCATAGAAAGAAAAACCAAACTGAACAGAAATTCAGTTTTTCTGGAAACATATAATTCAAAGAGTGGGATTGATCATACCTGGGATTTTGAATAATGAGGATTTTGTGGAGCATTCAGATGTCGGAGAATCGTTTCTTCATGGAATTTGGCATCTTCCATGGTGTTGATTCTGTTGGCTACCAAAAAATGCTCCGGTTCTTTCACCGGACTTATGCATGCCGTGAGAAATTTACAAGAAATGTAGCCACTGGCGGGAGAAGCGAACGAGGCAAATGCAGCCACACTTTTCGAAACGAACAAGGTGGATGAAGACGAACCGATACCAACTCACTTGTTTCTTATGGCCTAGAGATTCTTCTTCGTATACTCCACTAAGTTTTATAGAATTTGCAAATAGAATCTTGCCATTTCAATATTTAGTGTTGTCCATTTTAATATATATATGTTCCATATTCCCAAAATCTATAGTTCCAAGAAGAATGGTTCCCAAAATCATTTGTTCTAAGAAGAATGGGCATCTGCCGTGAGGTTTGTGCTGAATTTTTATAAAAATAATAGTTTCTTCCTTATATCCATTAAATAAAAATGAGTACGTGGTTATTTGTGAAAATGTCATTATTTTATCTCAAATCTCAATGTGCTCTCTTTCTCTCACACACGTACTTACACAATTAGTCTCATGCACATGAAGGCTGATAATCTATGGATGGGTCATGTACGGGTTGAATTAATTATAATCATTTATAAGTATAGGATAAGTAGAGGTGTTGTTTATCATTGTGATCGATTTGTATTTATGGAAATGGGCCTATATTCATAAAAAAAAAAAAAAAAGATCTACATAGAGTTATGTATGGATTGGGTCAATTATAATCATTATGTATGGATTTGCTATCGCGACTCTCAATATTACAAGCTTTAGAGAGAAATAAGTCGAAGGTTTTGGAATTATAGATATAAGGATAAAGAGATGGGCAAATTTGTCATTACACTCTAAGATTTTATATTGATTGCAAGGCTAGGGAAGGTAGCAAAATGGAAACACGTGAATATATCACCAAATATTAAAACAATAGGGGCCTATTTGCAAATCTTAAAAAACTTGGGGGAATATACAAACAAACTTTAACAATTACAAACAAACTTTAACCAAAAAAATTATACTCACCATTGGATTAGAGATGTTACAATTCAACAGTTTCATGAGTTGATTTTTTATGAAATTTAACTTAATGGTGAGTGTAATTAAGATTAATGTCAAATTAGAGTGAAGACTAATTCATGGAGGGTTAGTGAGCGTTAGATTTGTGATGAGGGTGTTCCATGTGGTGGTAAAAAGGTTACCTCTCAAGCACATCAGTTGAGACATGCCTCTTATAAGAACGTAGCCCAAATTATATATGCGCTAATAAATTTTTGTACCATTAAAAACACAAATAAACCCTAAAATAGGTATCCAACCAATTTCGAGTAGGAAATTCAGCCATGTTAATATCCTTATTCCTTTGGGTCGTCTATGCGTTTGGATTTACCTACATCCTATTGGGATTGTGCTCAACTCGAGAAATTCTCAACTCAATCAGCTCAATTGCGATTTTTTTTTTTTTTTTTTTTTTTAGGCTCACAAATTCTACAAACCTAGCCGCCAATACGCGGCTTAGAATCTGAAAGTGAAATTAAAAGATTGTTATCACAGTGGGCCACTACAGCGGGGTAACCTTATGGGTGGTCCAAATTCACAAGCCATATCTGCCCGATGCATTCACAGTCCATACAGCCATCCGATGAAAGGTACAGAGCAACAACCATTGAAATCTGAACACATGCATAGAAGAGAACATCCCTGTTTGGCTGTCATCTTTCCAATGTTAAAACTTCCACATATGCTAGCTTAACTCGGTTAATGTAATTGCATTGTTGTAGCAGCTTTTCCTTTTGCTTTGTCTACATGCCCCAAAACTTTGGGGTTATAGCATGAATTTAAACTTGTGCCAATGCACAGACATGACATCGCTTACATGAGGCTTCATTATTGAATGATGATGAAGAAGAAGAAGAAGAAGAAGAAGAAGATTGCCGATGATTGAAAGCTCGTGTGGCGAATGATTGCCGATGCATCCATCTTGCAAAGTACATCTGAAGCTTATTGCAGAAGAGCCCTGCTATCTGTCCCGAATATGGGACAGAATATGGGACAAACAGCCCCCTAGGGGCTGTTGGATCCCAGGATCCAACAGGAGAAAGTCTACTTGTCCCGGGTTCTGAACCGAACCCGGGACAAATAGCAGGCCTCATCCAACAGCCCCTAGGGGGCTGTTTGTCCCATATTCTGTCCCATATTCGGGACAGATAGACTTTTTCATTGCAGAAAACTGGGAAAGAAGTCCCAAACGGAAGACGGAAGTTGTGCTCAAATACTGTTCTTTTGTTAAAAAAAAAGTGTTTTTTTCCCCAAAGAATGCTCTTTGGCCAATTGAAAAGTAATATAAAAAGCAACATTGCCCACAAAGAGATGAAGAACAAGTTCAAAACATAATCAACCCAAGCCATGACCAAAATATTGATTTTAGAAACCCATCAATCTCAGATTACTATGCAAAACATTTACGTGATTTAAGGACAATATCCACTTTAATCTCTCGCTAATTAGAAAATGTCTGTCACCCAAGAAACAACATTAACAGGGTATGTGGCTGAGTCACACCACAAAAATTCAACGTGTCTAATCTTTAATAAAAGAGAAGCTAATGAGCCCTCATCTATCAGTGCCATAATCAATGTTTTGATTTCCAAAACCCATAGATTTTGGTTTTCCATGCAAATTATTTCAGCCAAAGAATGCCCTCGCTAATAAGATATTATGTCTCAGACAAACAATATTAACAGGGGAAAAAAGTACTGAAAAGCCACACCACAAAAATTTCAACATGTCTAATTCAACAATTCAACAGGTTGAGTACATAACGAACCCTCAAACTTTCATTACCATGCCATGACCAATGTCACACAACTTTGTGGTGCAATTGAGAAATTCTAAGATCTTCAGAATAACAGAGATTGTGAAATACAAACTATATTCTATTGACAACTCAAAAAAGTTCACTATTGTGGTCTCATTATTTAGGAAGCATATACCCAACAAGTACAAGGCGATGGGGGAAACAAACGCGGGGTTCAATTAGACCTCCGAATAAGGAGCAAAAGACTTTTTTTTTTTTTTTTTTGAAAATGATTTCGGACAGAAATGTTCGATTGACAGGGAGTGTATAAAAAATGAAACACTCAATCAGCTTGCAGCAACCCATCTGTAGCCAATGACTATCGGCAACAGAGAAAAAGAGGAAACCAACAAATCTGGTCACCTCAGCAAAGATGCCCCTTGTTAACTACATTTTAAGCATTAGAGATGGGATACATCATGATAGCAATTTTGCTTGCATCCAGAGTAGAGTGACCTCAGAAGTTAAACTATTCCCTTATGCACACAAATGATAAATATAAACCTGTGCACAGTTAGAAGCACATGAGAAGCTCCTGTCTGGTCCAATATATAATTAATAGGAACATCTATTTGGCAACACCAAAAGTCGTCTGAACCACAGACGATAGAAAGAAGAGACCAACTGCCCTGCAAAAATCACAATTTTATGAACTCGGCATGTAAATTTTGGAGACAAGGCATTACTTTTTGCCAATCAAACATTTCAATGTCTAAAAGGTTCAGCAAAAATGCTCATACTATAGGAGCACAACAGAGATAAAACTCAAATTAAGCTTCTTAACAAACATGTCTCTCAAGCCACAATTGACAAAATCTGAAAGATGGAAGTAATTAAAAAGGTCTAACTGAAATTAAGAACAGTTTATAGAATGAAGAACAAAATTCAAAACGACTGTCTAAACTTTCTTGTACCTTCAACTAATCCAATCTGATAATTTGGCTTCATGAAAGACATGGATCAGGATCACATAAAGAGGTTAGGCCTTGAAGCCTTGTAAGTGGTCTTCAATTTCCTAGTTGGTGGTCTAACCTTCTTGAACACCAAGGGGAACTTGATCTTGGAGTCATGAAACTGCTTGGTGCTTTCTCTCTTGCAAAGTTTTGCAGGTATGGTAGCTGTTTTGATGATCTGTATGCATGGAGACCTTACCCTGTGGCGAGATGCCATCTCATTATACATGTACTCAACAGCACCGTTAAGAGTAGTATCACGGTATTCCTTGTACATGTTATGATAACCAGTTCTGCTTTGGTACCGCAACCAAATTCCATAGTTCTTGATCTTAGTTGGCCTCCTCTCAAAAATCTACAAGGAAATCTAAGTCAGTTATGGCAACTATAGGATTGAGGTGGACTAAATGTCAGTGTTTTAACTTTAAAGACTGCAAAAATTTATCGTCACGACTGCCATCTGCTGAATGAGAAAGGAGGTTACAGAATTCCAATTGATGGCAGTCATATAGATAACAATAGAATTGGCAAACTAAGAAATCAGATGTATTCATTCAAAATGCTAATGCATTTTTATACTGATTGCAGATCATATAATAAAAGGGAAACATAAAATGAATGAACAGTAAATATACCAGCTAGAGTGATGAGCATCAGCCAGATCTAATTAGAACATCTATTAACTTAAAAGTTTCAAGACACTTCTTGAAGTTTAATCATGTAGGAAACATTGGAACTTCAAAAGAAAAAACTCTGTGGAGAAGATAGTAGGGGAACTCAATTACTCAAATCAGTCATATGAAATGGTGCTTAAAAAAAGTATATTTCGATCTGAATTGATCCCTAACAATCTATGACGCACGGATACCTCAAAATGGACAACCTATCGTGTCATATCATATCCGATACTTCACTTTTTACATGTAAAATCTGTGTCCTTGTATCAGGGAATCATAGCTTACAATTTATACTCTGATTTGCAAGCACATACGAAAAAAATATAAACTAGGGCAATCACTCAAATACTTGTTATTAAGGAGAGGAATTTGTTGAATGCCGTAAGAATGGGTCCTAAACAACCAGAATGCACCGTGGAGATATCATTTTCTTCTTGAAAAGGGTTAAATTTAATCTTTGCAAATCATTGAATATGTTGTTTCATCATATTCAAAAGGAAGCTAATGAGAACTGAAGAGACAGACATGGGTTCATAATAGTAGCTTCAATGTTATTTTCATTACAGGTTTTTGTTCTTGTTATTAAGTGTTTTCAGTATACCCTTTTATCAATAACCTTCCTCGTCACTTCTCACGCGTATATTAATTTTGGTTTTACTATATGCATTGAAAGAGGAAGACACACTAGCAGCATTTTACCACTTTGGAATGTTAGACATGTTAGGGCTACAGCCAAATGGAAATAACCATCACAACATATACACATATAAACGTGAGAAGCGTGGAATGTCATAAAATGGTCTATTACTTGATAATCACTTCACAAAGATGAAAACAGATCACAATCCAAAATGAAAAGAAATGGATGCAAACCTCATTGATGGCAAGAACTTGCCCGTTGCTCTTTTTGACCTTCTTCAGCTTCCTCAGAAAGTACCTATCCAAACAGAACAACGGAAAACGGGTATAAAATGCAACAAAATCCAAACGATCGTAAAATAATAATAATAATAATAATAACCATGGATGATCTAAAGAACAGCAGGATCTGATTTAGGGTTCCAATTTCTTACCAAAACTTGGATTTGGCACGGACCTCGTTCGTGGCCCAGAGCTTCATCCGGTAGATCTTTGGGGATTCATCGTTTGATGAAGGAAGAGCTCTCCCAACCACCTGGTATTGATGGAACTGGATACAAGAAAGACAGAGAAAAAGCAAAGAAAAACCATCATCAGAAGCAAACCTTAGAAGAATTCCAGGTCTGGATTGTTTAGAGTTCCTTTCCTTTTCATTCTTTCAAGCTCATAAACCCTAGAGATTGATCGATGGCCTCAAATCAAGAAGATAAAAGAAAGATGAAAGGATGAGAACAGACCCTGAAAGTCACCATTTCTGCAGATGGAGATGATGAAATCTTCGAACCCTAGAAATCCTCTTCCTTCGATGACGGCAAAACGATGGATCTACTTCTAGGGTTTTGTTTTATAGTGAGATCAGACAAATGAGAGTGCTAAACCCTAGAGTCAAGGCCCAAGCTCGAGTTTGATTCCAAAAGGGAACTCGACCCGGAGGCCCAACCCACCCGATAACAGTTGCGGGTTACTCGAGAAAGAAAGCAAGGTTGTGAAACAACTCCGGACTCGGACTCGACTCATCTAGTTTTGAAAAATTGTTCAGGAGAGTGTCAAATGTGATGACTCAGGAGAATCTCCTCTCTCTTTTTTTTTTTTTTTTTTTTTAATAAAATATTTATTTTACAAGTATGATTAAATACTTATAAAATCTAAATATATAACCATGTACATGAATAATGAGAATAAATTCAAATCAAATCCATATACATGCCGGAAAAACAATATAATAAAAAAAAAACAAGAAACAAAAATAATATGTATATTACATGATTTTAAGTCTAAATATCCAATGTAAAACTTCAAATATGTTTTATATTGTATTTCACTCATCAATTTTAAATTACAAACTCCAAACCTTAAGCATTAGTTATTAAGAAAATAAACATCCATTACTTAAAATCAAATGGTCTAAAGGCATATAACTTGTCAAAATAAGGTGACTTGGCCAAATTTTTCCTATATTTTTGCCTTAGTCCTTCACCAAAATGAGTTGGCTCAGCCGAGTTAAAAGTCTACTAGTCGAGTTTTTTTCCGACCTAGAATGAAAGTTGAGCACAAGGTAGAATTAATATGGGAATTTTTGCATTGACCCTCTAATTCTAGGACCCATTTGTAAAGCCCTTCTTTAAAATAATAATAAAAAGATGATGATACATGATAGTGCCACCGCCATCTATGAAGTATATGAATCCTTCTGAATAGCGTAGAGAGAGGCGGGGTTCACGAGCTGGGCCAACTTGAACTTGATGATTTTGAAATGACCATTGCTCCACTTTTATTTCTTTAAATCAGATCGCTAGTACATGGGATTTTGAACCAGGAAATAAACAGCTAAGGGACCATTTGTTTGTGCTTATCATGTAAATGATGTACATGCCCAAGGCTTTGCACTTACTTACTTTTGTGTAAAAATGGTGTACAGATGATGCCCTTTTCAGAGGGCGCCTTTGTTAGGACGCCCACGCTGTACATGTAGGTTCAAACCCTCTATAACTACTTTTTCTTCCACTTTTGTGGACCCCAAATTGGTGGTCCAAGCGTTTATCGACCCCAAATTGGTGGTCCAAGCGTTTATCTTCTTTCTAGCTCCAAAACCTAAAAAACTTTAGTCTCATTATTTTAAAACACTATAAATCTGGTTTTCTTCACTTTTGTAGGCCTCTAATTTATAAACATCCAAGAGGCTAGTTATGTATCATAGATCTTTGTATACATCTAAAAGTGTCGAATGTACTCATTTACTCATGTGAATTTAGTGATTTTAACACACATAATAATGTGTTTCACATACATAACATTTTTCAATGAATATTTTTACATCCATTTCCATATCCTATACATAAAAGGCAAACTGTTCCTCAAAATGGCTCAACAAAAATGACAAGGTATAGCCCCGCACGGGAGAGAGAGGACTCCTGAACAGCACATGTGATTTCTCTCACCTAAAGGTTGAACCAAGCCATTCATATCACTGCATTACCACCCATCAAAATGTAATTTTACAAAAAAATATATTCTAGTGCAAGAGTGAATGCACAACTGGACCGATCAATGTATAGAAAACATGATTTCAACTCAATGGTAGTTTCATATAAATAAGAACCAAAGCATAGTCATTAGACTATGTGTGGGACCCCACATGGGTGGCCAGAAGATAGCAGGATGGAAAGTCCAACACTCTTCATCAGCACCGGATCATTTCTCAAAAATCAAACAGCAGCTTGCAAATGCCCAACTGAAACGGCTGAATGAAAATGAAAGAGCAAACTCAAAAGTTTCCCCATTACAATGCATCGCCAGACCCCTTATTCCAGGGAGTGTCACCGGTTATGCATCTGTTTTTTTATGAACAGTTATGACAAAAGATTTGCTGCCAGGCCCTTCACACCACCAACAAATGAGTCAAAATAATCAACATAGCATATAAATTTTTCCTTCGCTAGTTGGCCCAGTGGCCGGGAGAGGTGAAAGAGACCTGCCCACCCAGGGATCAATCCCTGGGTGGAGCTATGGGAGTGAGTGCACTATCCACCATCCACTGCGACACTATGTGATTTCCACATAGCATATACATTTATAAGGTCTACCCAACAGCTCATTTTTACGGCAAATTGCAACAGAATCATTTTAGTCTCTGAACTACTGTGTTTTTTCTGCTTTCAATTTCTCCAGCTGTTTTCTAAGATAGGCTTGCCTTAATTTCTCCCTGTGGGCAGCTGCCTGTGCTTGCCTTCGTAATTTGAGGGCAGACGTCTTTTCCCTTGCTTCATTGGCCTCTTCATGAACTTCCCTGAGAAGAGAGAAAACATGATAAATACCAGCGTGGAATTAAAGGAGCATAGTTTACAGCATATGCTCATAGTGTTTCTCATCAAGGTGTTATTATAATCAGATACAGCATGGATTCTGTATGACTGCTTCACTCATAATTGAAACATCAAAGAGGGTACAAAGTGTATTTTCTCCCATATGGGAAATGGTGACACAGATGCAATAGTTCTTTCAGAATAAAAATCTAAAATCCTAGGAGCCATCATCCCTGAACGGAATATAGAGGTTGTGAATATAAAAATGATATCCCTACCATTGTTAAAAATCTATGAAATGGTTAGGACAAGGCTTTGCTGTTAATGATTACTTTCTAATATTTAGGGCATAGATGAATATGGGTATCTCATCTAATACCCTTTAATAATGTGGAAAAAAAACTGATGAGAATCTCAAGCAAAGAATCTACTATAGAAATGATGATTTACAGAAATCTACAACATGGGACACCAGAGGGAGAAGCAGGCGCATTCAAATGGTAAAAGGTCCAATAGTAAACTGAAGACAGTGTCTGAAACAACAGGAATGCTAGAGATCGGGGACTGAGCTGGGGTTTACATTACACGGGAATGGAGAATCGTCAATGGGGATTGAACCAAGGACATAAGGTCCTCACACTGTACCCAAAACCAATCTCCATTACAATTTATTAAAATCAAAGAGATAAAGCTCAATTGGATCATACCTCACAAAGCGTTTATGTTCATCATTGTTCACTGATAGGCCTGTCCTGCCAGGCCCCACTGGTTTTGCATTAAGCTGCACAAAATCAGGGTCCTCATCTTCCTTTTCCAGAGGCGTTCCAGGAGACATATCACGGTTGCCTTCTGGCTGCTCAGTCTCATCCTGCCCAACGCTCTTCCGGAAAAAATCCACACAGTATTTTTCCTTGTCTTCCTCATCGGGGAGCTCTCCTCTCACCAATTTGTCATATAACTCCGCCTTTCTCTCTAAAGCTGCATAGCTAGCTGAACCATCCTTCACTGCTTTCAGCTCAAGCTTGTCCCTGCGTTGTCAGCAAGGTTAACTGTCAGATGACTTACCGCCAATTTAGAACTTATAGCTACATCATAATTCAGTTACATGATAAAAATGAATATATTTTCTGGCCCATTATCAAAACTATAGAATTGGAAGGTTGACAGGAGCCCGAAATGGAAGGAACCATGTGCCTAATGGTTATCTGCATTTTATTTATTTATTTATTTGTAGGTAAGTACTCACACGCACTCCCTCAAGTCCCTCACCATCAGCGCTACAGCCAGGATTGATCCCTAGTTGTTTCTGTAGAATAGAGGTGCCTCACCAACTTAGTTAGCTACCATTGGATTGTCTGTATTTCTTCATATCTAGTCTGTTATTGATACTTCCTTTCCACCAATCAGCATAAGTTCTTGAATGTTTTCAGTATCATTGCCAATTGAGTCTTTCTCCATCCTCTTATAAATAAAGAGGCAGCCAATCAACATAGATGACCGAAGCATACAGAAAGTTGACTTAGAGCTATGGTATACTTAGTTCCTAGCATTGGGTCAGGTCAGTCTAATTTACTGAGCGAGATTGATGTGTGGTGGTTCAAGCTGATAGCTGTTTAAGCTATCAAATGCCACTTCCAAATTAGAAGAAAAGGTATCATGATTGAAATAGTGCCCTTTTTAAAAATATATATCATCTTCGTCAATGTGTTTCACCATGTGGATTATTCATGTAACTTCTAAATTCACACCAAACAGAGATACCCATAGATTTCAACTCTAATTGAGTTGACAAAGTGTGTAAGGTGGATTAGAAACTCTAAAGGAACAGATGTTTAATTGTCCCATCAAGTATTTGGGGCAGCCTGGAAAACCAAAACCACATTGTGCAGTTGTTCTTCAACATTATTACTGTCTTTTATAGCCAGAAACCAATAACATGTGCAGATAGGGTTGTAAAAGCATCCTGCTTGCATCTTTCTTTGGGCATCCAGAAGCATTCAGAAGTACATTTTCCATGTTTATATAATTCTCAATAATTAATGCGAAGGTTTTTCTTCTAACCTTTATCTCAAATTCACCAAATTTCTATTGGCACAATGTTAAAAACTCTTTTTTGTCCCTCCCTCCCTCCCTCCCTCTTCAAAAACCTCCAATGCAAGTGAAACCGGAGCTGTTTGCAGTACTACTTGAAAAAGGAATCTGCCAGAGTTTGCATTTCATGACCTGATGCCCCTAGTTAGAAATGTTAAAATTGCCCCCTTTTCTTGAGCCTCTACCAGAGTCAGACAAGAATATAACCTCCCAATACATTTTTATGTTCCTAGTGACCCTTTGATCCCACCCAAATTCTGGAACGAGACAGAAAGACATACATAATCTGATTCTATCAACAGCACCTCACATACACCATAAACTACATTTATATATCAAAAGCCCTAGATGTATGAAGATTTGTAATGTTAAAGACCATAGTGTGATATGACATTTTCCAATTCCAGCCATCCATGAATTGAATTTTACCCACCATCCAAATCGAATTAGTATCAAAACATCAACTTTTTTTCAGTTCTAACACATTCAACTCCAAATTCCTCAAACAACACAAACACAAACAATACCTGTGAGCGCGGGTATCTACGCCGGCATTCTTCTGGGCGAAGACGTCGTGGGGCACGATCTTCTTCTTAGCGCGATGGAATTCGACATCGGGAGTCAAGTCCTTGGCCTTCTTGGCCTCTTCTTGGGTCTTGTAGAGCTGCGCTTTCAGCTCTAGGATCGACGATGCGCCTACGCCTTCGATTGCTTTGTGTTTCTTGGGCATGATCGATGACTCTGTTAGCCATCCCAACGATTCCACCCTCTTCTTCTTCGTCTCCTCTTCCATCATCTTCGATTTCTCTGTAAGAGATTCTTGTTTGAGAATTTAGGGTTTTGTTCTTCTTTTCCTCTTTAGGGATGATTTCTAGGGCAAGAGATGAATTGGTTTGGGGGATTTTGAGCATGACTTGTGAGGGAAGAGCCGGAGAGGGAGATATAAAAGAAAACCGACGACTCGGCCCAACTCAGACTCGAAAAGGTACCGGTTAGAGTCAACTCGAAGACTCGCCGATTGACCAGGGAATAATAAAATCATCAATGGCTTGGGTAGGGTTTATCCAGCTTCCATTATCATGCAGGGATAATATGGATTCCCAAGTATCTTATACCTGATGGACCTAGCCCAATAAAATTGGGTTTAAGTAGTGTAGGATTTCGACTCATTTATTGTTTAAGTCCATAGGTCAGGTGGAATTTATAAGGTGGACCTAGTATCCCGGTATCTCGGTATGAAAAAATATTCACCACGCACTTGAGTACGTACACGGTCTTAATCGATGGGAGCAAAGTTATTGTTGGTAATAATATGTTCATCATCATCAAAGTCTCGTCCCAACTATTTTAGGTTTGGATACATGAATTTTGACCCCTTCAGCATGAAATGCCCAGGCCTGGCCCATCTAGTTATTGGGCTAAATAATTAAGCCTATATCCAACAACCCACAAGAGTAGAATCACAGTCCATATTCAGCTCAGTGAGGAATGGGATCAGGCTGGGGCAGTCTAGCCTTTTAGTGGACACAAAAGTTTTCTGAAGATGTAGAAGATCCGGATCCTTGTCATGCACAGAGGGGCCTGATCGTGTAATGTGAGGCTCTCATTTTTTAACCACACAGGAAATAGGACCAACTGTATATGTTTATGTGGTTGTGGTGTTACATGTGTGAGAAAGAACTAATAATTCAACAAACATGTGGAAATTTCTGGTGTTTTAAGAGAGAAATCAATGGCTTTGAATCTTGCTGTTGCTTCCACTTCTCTCCCAAGCACTTCTCTTCGAACTCTGATCTTTGTTTCTAAAAATCGCATAGGTGCCCTCTGTAACAAGCCCACAAGCATAGAAAAGCAGCTTTCTCCTTGCAGAGCTGCTCAATCAGAAGGTATTACAGAGGACCCTGGCGTTACAGGTACTTTTTCTACCCCTTAAGTTTCTTCTTGTAGATAGCTGAGAAAACGAAAAAGCAATAGATTAACATGACCCATGAATTTTCATGAAACTGTAAGCTAGTCCTGAGTGAAACATGTATTAGATGTATAAGGCCAAGGAAATTCAGTGGTGCAGTTTTTCTTTTGATTGGTAGGTTGACTTAAAAAAACATGCAATCTTCTAGTTGCAAAAAATTCTTGGGTGCATGTTGTTTTCTTATATAAATTATGAAAAATCACTCCTTTTTGGTGATTAAGGAATAATGAGACTCAAGAGCCTACATTTTCATGGAAACTTCACCATATTTTATTAGGAGAAGAAGTACCAACTTATACATAAGAAACAAGACTAAGATAAAGAGTTCATAATCAAACTAACCCTATTTGAAATCTAAATTCAAACAATCTCTCTAACAACCTAGTCCCTGTGACACCCTCCTGAAATCACATAGTCCTTTCATGGAAGGATCAGTTAATATAAAAAAAAAAAAATACAAGTCCTTAATTTCTCTCGATATCTTGCAGAATCATCATCTTTAGATCAACTTACGGTCCTTGCAATTTGTTTGTATGGTGGGATTTCTCTATAAATTTGTTCCTTGGATTAAAATCTTGACAGGTGTTTTGCCTTCTTGAATTTCTCAATCTTCAAACCCTTCCAATTATTTAGCTACTCAGAAATACTTTTATGTATATTCCCATGGAGCTACACCATTATAACTAATTTCATCATAATATGGTGGTTATTTGAAAATAAAATGCTTCAAGTGATGGTTTGTTTCTCCACAGGGTCTTCCACACGTGCCCAGTTGGACCTCTTGGAACAACTGACGTCCACCAGTACTTCTGATCGTGGTGAATCTCTCTCTTTTCTTGAATAATGTCTTCTGTCTTCCTGAATTCTCAACTGTTATTTACAGCCACTTTCTTATAATACAACTTCAGTTTACTTCATGACCAGGTTATGAGAGTGATGGGAGCTCCCCAAGGCCTACCATACGCGATCAACTTTCTCAATTGTCTGGAGACACATATGGAGAGTTTAGCCTTCCATTGGGTAAAAAGCTGAAAGCCAGCATGAATAACTTAACCATTTCACAGAAAAGAAACATTAAAAGACAGGCCTACTTGGACGAAGTGTCTCAGAGGAACGATAGTGTTTTCTTTGCGACAATTGGAGCATTTGTAATTCTTCCCCCACTTATCATATTAGCTGTGGCTGTCTTAACTGGTTATGTACAGCTTCTTCCATGAGTGTAAATCAATGGTAAAAGTCTTCTATTAGTCTAAATCAGGCACCATATTTCTTGCATCATGAGTACATTTTCCTTCCATATGTTACCACACAGGCTATGGCAAATTGTATAGATGAATCCTCTTGGGGTGGGATCTATCACTGTTTAGAAATGAGTTCTTGTAACTTCAATTCACAATCCAGATGGATCCGGATTCCTTTAGAAGATATTTTAATTTCGTCACTGCTGTTGCTTCATCTACATCTTACAACATCCCTGGAGCTGTGAAAATGTTTAGGCAGTGTTGCACAAGCAGCAGAATTCTCTTTACATCATACAAAACTTCTGCTACTCTTCGGCAAGCACTTGGATCTCCATTATCCTTAATGCTAGAGGAGTTCCAGCCTTAACTCTCCCATGTACCTGCAAGCTGAAAGGTCGCTGGCATGTGTCTGTTCCTTACCTTTTGCATTTAGTGACATTGTACCAAAACCTTGTTTCCTATTTTATTATATGCTTACCTTGTGATCAATGTGCTATATCATATTGCATGCCATAAGATATCTGTTCTGCATCAATTGTATTTGCCGGTTACTAAGCCGACGTCTGCTTCAAAAGCTCATTTTATAGTCGATTGAAAATAATAGGCCTCATAAGATCTCCTTTCTGGGCAGGAGCCTTTAATAGAGTGGACCACATGAGAAATTGCTATGGCCGGTTATATTTAATGCCCTCTAAGTGTCTCTGAGATGACCGCAATTTGTGTATGTATCAGACAGTGTGCTCCAATGAAAGCATTTGATTTGTTTGCCAATCTCATTGCCAAAATTGAACTAATTGACCCTTCTCCATTGCAAAACCCTTGGGAACCGTTGCAAATGTTGAGTTGATAGGAAATGCATCTTCTTTTTTCAACTCACCGAACTATTTCAATGCCTCGTATCATTATCTTGTCAATATGCACTCATAATCGAATATTAGGAGATTTTCTCGAAGGCAACCGCCAGATAACACCACACCCTTTTTTATTCTATTATTTTGCCGATGATCAAAACCTTGTCAGCCCACATGTCCATGTATTTCTCTGGAATGTCTCTAGCTAGAAACGTACTCAGCGTCGTTTGCACAATAAGTATTTGAAATACAAATTGATGGGAGAATTGCATGTTGCAATGCTCATAATGAACTGTTTAATAGCAATGAAAGCATGGCCTTACTTGCCTACTCTTTCTAAGGTATTGAGATTCATGGATATGGGAAAATAGAATCAACGAACCTATAAAAAAATGAAAAAAAACTAAACAACAGTAGTTCAGCTGTGTTGGTGTGGAAATTTGTTGTTCTGCAAAGTAGTTTTAGGCCTTGAATTTGTGAATCATACCTGTTGTGGACATACTTACTGATCATGGCATATTTCATGTTTGTGAGCTACATTTGCATCTCTGATGCTTTCAGAAAGTAGGTGAGCATAGAAGACTGACCTGCTCTAGAAAGTTCTGTGATCATGGCTGATTCGACCATCAGATTTCATTGGTACATTCCATCAAACAAGAAGCATGAGGTTGACTAGAAGTCAAACTTATGGTTTTCTGCCACAAGGATGAATGAAAGGTTTTACTACATTGGCATGAAGAGACTAATGCCTTAGGGATGAGACTTGATAGTTTTAAGTGTTTTGAATACCTCATAGGATTTGACATGGTCTATCTACAATAAGCATGGTGCGTTATACATATGCATGGTTCAACTTTTCTCCTTCTCAAGTGCCAAAAGCCGGACTACAGGCAATATGGATCTTAGTCTGAGTGCAGGGAACCTGCTTTACACGTAAATAAGGATTCATGCATTTGAATAAAGTTAGTTAGCTGTAAGATGATAGTTCTTTTGTTCTTCACCCTAACCATTTTATAGATAGGACCTCTTTTGATCCACAGAAAATCTTGATCCCAGTTCTGTGGATCCAAAGAGGTCCTATCTATTCAAAATCTTGATTTTCTAGCCACGTGCCTTGAACCACATGAATTGATAATATAAGCAGTAGAGCCCTTTCATTGAATTTAAAATCTTTTGGTGTCATAGCCTTCACCAACATACAGAATATTTCTTCAAGATTCAAATGCAAGTTAAAAACCATGTTTAACTAACTGGTGGAATACTACCTTGTAAAAAAACAAACTGGCTAATGCATGACCCCTTGGAATTTCTGGTACAAGAAACATATTACCAAGAAAAGTGGAAGTACTTTCTCTTTTCTTACAATCATATACCCAGTAGAGGTGGTTTTCTTGCAAAACTGTTGCTCACTCACACTGCTCATAATTTAAAAAAAAAAAAATGCTGATCTAGTTCTTATTCTAAGGGAACAGTCAATATATCACAACCAAACACATTCCTTTTACTTTTTATTCCATGAGAATAGAGAGATAATCCCATGACATGATGCCAAACAGGCGCTAAATTGGTCCACCAATGACTTTCCTCCTCTGTATTGTTTGCCATGAAAATCAAAACTGCAAGGTTTCCATTAGCAATGTGCCTTCTCTCTACTTGTTCAGTTCCTTGAAATGACAAGGATCCTTTTTGGAGTTCACAGTCCCAACCTTTCTCATTATATATATATATATATATATATATATATATATTTTTTTTGTTAAACAAAAAATGGGTTTGTTCCTTTTTGAGCCCATATATAAGCATTTGGGAGTAAGCTATCTTTTAATGTTAATGTTAACCCGTAGAAGGTCTTTGAAGGTTAGTAAATACATATGAAACTTAAAAAATACTGCTAACAATGACATGGAACAAGCAATTACTCTTTACACCGGCGGACCTACATTATATTGACTTGGGGGGAACACCGGCGGACCTACATTATATTCCGCCTTAGGTCAAAATTGAAATCTATATAGATTTCAATGGTATTTTGGTGCAGGGGCGAGCAATTTGGGGCACGATCTAGGGTAGTCGCCCCACGTCAAAATTGAAAGCACCATAGAGTTGAATGAGGCCTTGGAGCATGTCCCACATGTTTAAACTTGTCACATATGTCTAAAGATAGCCCCACAAATGTAAAACATCGTTGGTAAAAAATAAAGAGAAAAAAAAAGAAAGAAAGAAAAGAAGACATGTTGCGGCAATACATCGCTCTCCCTCTTCTTCCTCCTCTTCTTTTGAAACCTCTTCGCGTCAATTGTCAATTGAGCTCCTCGTCGCCGGTCCCTATATACTTTGTAAATTACTACATTTTTATCTACCAAACATATATAGTATAATCCTTCATAATCACTCTATACCTAAATCAAAACACTTAATCTCCAAATCCTAATTCCAAAAATTGAACCCCAAAATCCTAATCCATACCCTAATCCTTGAACCACCAAATCTAAGCATATCTACAAAAACTCCAAATATAACCAAATTCATTTATGTTATCATGTCTTCTTACCCCACTATGATCCAAAGATAAAATTTCACTCCTATTATCCAAAGATTGGAGGCTTTGAGAAAGTGAAAAAGGAAAAGATGGGTATCCTCAAAATGTTCTTATATTCAGTTTTTCTCATACACCCACTCACCTTGAATTTGCAGTGACCTCCATTGGGCATTGATTTAGACATATAAATTTAGTGAAACATGATAATGTGAGTTTGAGTATCTGAGATTAGGTTAGAATTTTTTTTTTATCCATTTAATACTTTTTGGTACTTCTAATTAACAACCTCTTCATTGTCCAATCTTCACTAACTCGATGCATCTATTTTAGTTCCATGAGTTACACATTTTCTAAAAAAAAACGTACAAGTACTATTTGGTAATATAATAAAAAAGCCACGCAAAAGTCAAGAAAAAATGTATTTTTTTTTTTCAAATGTAAAGTCTAGCAAAATTTTAGCCCCACCTAAATAAAAATCCTGGGTTCGCCACTGACTTTTTAAGTTGCTGAATACAACCAACTGTTTTTATTTTGGTGCCCTGGCCAAGCAGGCTGGGACCCAAGAGAGCCCACAATTGTGGGAAGGAGATAACTCACTCACGTGGGAAATAGAGCCCATACAAACGAAAAGAGTAGCATACCCTAGAAATCTATCCACGGCGGTCGAGTGAGATGCACGGTTGCCAACTACGAGCTACCCCTCATTCTCACAACCAATTGTTATTAAGGGTTCCATGTTCTGACAAAAAAAAAAAGAAGAGCTGGAGCGCAACAAAAGACAAGACCTGCCACGGCATAGTAAACATACATTGAAGAGAAAATTAAATGTATCTAGAAACTCTACCTGTTGGAATTGCGTGTCCTAAAATGCCAATTGTATTGATCACGTTGATGTGGATGGCCATGACCTTGTTATGTTTTAGACTTGAAATTCTCAGATTGTTATTTTTTTTTAAAGATAAGTTGGTTTTTCATTTTCTTTCAAAAATCAAAATTTACACAAGAATAGCTTTCAAATCGAAAGTATCCAACGGACATACCCCCATTCAAATAAGACTACAGAAAATAACCCACATCCAAGTGTTCTATTTGGTTAGATGATCGACTTTTGCATGATGTATGAAAAAGTGTTTATGTGTTTTTCAATGTGGAGTGGAGAAAAAATGTTGGTAGACCAATTGCATATATTGGTATTTGTTTCATTACTGCCCCAAAAGTCTTCTTAACCTTATAAATCAAGTCAAGGGCAGTTGAGACTGTTGGATCAAATGTCTTGTATTCCAGGTTAATTAGTGTTCGGTTCAATCTGGATCTAGGCTTAGGGTTCAGGGTTGTTTTGGTAATTTGGATTAGGGTTAAGTTATAAATATGAGCTTAACTTATAATACAACTAGAAGAGAGAAAAAATGGAAGAAAAGAAAAATAAGGAACATATGATTTCTTTTCTACCGTGAATGAGGGCACATTGTCTGACCACCTAAATCTTGCTATGTGATTGTTTTTTTTTTTTTTATATATATATAATGTTGCTATGTGGTTGTTCCTAAGTGTGTTTGCTTGTTTTGCCGATCGCGTTGTGGTTGTGTGATCGATTGCGAATTCCACTGTGCCATATACAGAGATGGATTTTGATTGCCTTATGCAAAACCATACTAGACTAGATTCCCTTGAACTAACCACACTCCATAGATAGAATAGTTGTTGCATCAACACATGTTCTGATTGAATGCAGATTGGAGGCATCAAGTCACTGATTGAGTCCCCCCATTTATCCTACTTAGATTGATGCCACTGTTCCCTAGCTTGGGCTTATCTTAGTTTCGAGATTGGAAACTTTATTGGCCATAAATCGTTAAAAAATATTACTGATATGAAGCTAATACCAATGAAAAAACTAATTTGAAGTAATGGTTTCACTGATGGAAATGGGCTTGTAGCATGTGGATGTTAACCAGTTTGAAGCCGATCTGATATGGGGATCCACAAGTTGCTTGGGAACCTTAAAATTTTCATTTGTTTCTATGGTTGAAGGATGATAAAACATCAAAGTTAGATGAGTAGTCCAAAATGTTTTAGACATATACTATTCTCAAGTCGTTTCTAAACAGAACCCAAGCCTTTTTACCACAGCAGTATGAATCCCATGTGAAATATCAAGTCTACGGTTCATAGTGTCTTTCTCTTTCATAAATACTTTTGAACAGTAATTTTTTTTGAAGATGTTAAACGAAATCAGCTGATAAACTCAAGATATCTATTCATTGCTAGTTATGCATAACTGTTGAAGGATTAGGGCCCATGAAAGAACATTGAGTAGTCTGAAGAGAAGACGACAAGTTGAAAGAAAAGATGGGCATGAAAATTTTAAGTTAAAATAGAGAAACAAAGATTCAAAAATCTATCATCAATCTCTAGATGTATGCATATTGGGGATAAGGATTAGTTCACATTCATGAGACATTGGGAATGCTTCCTGGTGACACCACTGCAATCATCGGAGGGGGATCCTTGTTGATAGGTATTGCGACAAGGTGATCGGAAGGGAAATAATTTGAACCTTCAATTTTGACATTATAATTATTAAGTTTAGATTAAGATCATAAAATTTGAGTCATATTTTTTGAAATGCTTAAGCTGCCAAGTTAATTAACGATTAAAAGGACCACGCTAACTAATAGGGAGGAACGGTATACAGACAACATAACTACATAAGCAAATAACAAGCATATGCTTTTGTTCAATATCAATGGCATAATCTTACAATCATGATAATTTATGAAACAGAAAAACCAACACCCATTTAATTACATCAGCACATGTACAATTTGATTAAAAACTGAAAGAGGCATATGTTTGTCCTGCACTTTCATGTAAACGTTCGCTTGGTAACCGTGGAGCTGTAGCACTGCTATAATGCGAAAAACTCTCCTCTGCTTCCTGTAAACTCTTGAAGGTCCGAAAACTTGCTCCGGGATACTTGTTCACCTGTAAGTAGCACTCTTTCCAGGACATATAAATGCCCGGTTGCCGTCCTGTGAAGACGACGTAAATTTTTCTCCCTGCACAATGACAAAAGATCATGAATAGCAATTCACCCCTCAGTTACAATTACAGCAGATCCAGTTTACATTTATATCACTTCATATTCATTGAAAACATATTCATATCACAAAATCTACTAACATAAAACATCCAATAGACAGAGCGAAGAAGCATCACATTGGTCCAAACTGAGGACTCTCCCTTGGACCAACTGCAGAGAACAGTTTTGCTTAGAAGCATTGGATATGGGCATAGTACAAATAGGGCAGCCTTCTCACTTGGGAATTCATTTGGCTTTATGTAAAATCTCAGCCTCTTCCACGGCTTCCAAGTTCCAACTTACTTAAAAATTGCATCAGAGGGTGTCTCCTTTATCTTTAGTAGGGATGGGCTAGATGCATCAGTTATTCTAGAAGTGATCTGCATAGATTGAAACCTGTAAACAAAAAATCCTAGCAACATGACGGAGCCAGGGGTTTTGATGGAGCAGTTATGATGGAGCAGTTATGATGGAGCCAGGGGTGCAACTTGGACCAGGCCCAACATGACCGATCTAAAGCCAGAATTCAGTTAGACCATGTTTTGCATTCCAGGTCAGGCTAGGGCCAGATTATTGAAACCCAATATGAATACAAGTTGGTTTTGAGTTAGGTACAAGTTGGGTTCGGTTTGTATTAGAAATGCCATGTAAAACTTTTCTCTAGAATCAGATACACTTTTTAGATTCCTTTGATTTTATAAAGTCAAGCACACTCAGAAACGTTTGACTTCAGAGGCTGTGAAAGGACAGGTTCTTTATAAAAGCCCTTTCCAACTTCTTCAAGTTCCTCTCCACTTTCCATGTCAAGTAGAAAGCACTCATTTTCAGAACAGTAAGTTTGAAATATTTGAAGTGAAATAGAACTCACCTAAATCAAAGAAATTTGAATCATGGAAAAAGCATATAAACATCTATCATTATTCTTTACTCTTTTTCTAAATCTTTTTTTAGCACTTCTCAATTTTGGGAACACACTCACATACCATAGTCTCTATTACTAGCCGTCCAACCGAAATTAAGGGTAATTGAGGCACCCAAATCTACCTTTTTATTTTGGTAGAGTGCTGATGGGACATTCCACTCATGTTTTAGATTTATGATGATGTGTATCTAATCACAAAAGCTAAAGGGAATGTAATCATTAGATCAAAGGATCCTCCTTTATCTTCTCGCTTTAAGAAAACTACCAAAACCCATCTCACTAACCATGCACAAAGTTTGCATTTTTAATTTATTATTGTTGCACAACCAAATGCCAATCCCAACTAGTAGTAATTTATACAAACCATTCCCAAAAGGTTTATCACAAAATCTCAAGATCACCCAAAACCAAATACTATCAAATTCCTATACTACGTAATTTTCCATGAAATCTTCCTCTCATCTCGAAGGAGAAATGAAACCCATGAGGAAGAAGCAGAAGAAAGGGAAATTCGAAAAAAAGAAAAAAAAAAAACCATGTCAGTTAAACGAAAGACAGGGATAAAAATAAAATAAAAAAGGGTGGTCTATTCCATTGCTTTTCCAAAAGGCACTCTCCATTCCTTTTGGTTTGGTCTTGGTAAAGTTACATGATCAGTTGGTGCTATTGGCTCTTCACCTAAAATCACTCCTTGTTTCTGCATATACTCCCATCTGTCTTGGAGCAGATAGAGAAAGGCGATGATAGCCACCTCAGCAGAGAAGAAATAGCTCCATAACCTTACACTCCTTGAGGTCTTTGTATGATAGACGTATAAACCAGTATAGATATTGATAATTCCCAGTATGGACACTCCAGTCCCAAGTATCCAATGCGCAAAGTACCATACACTTCTTCCTCTAACCCCTCTGCAGGGAGAACAAAACGCATATCAGTGAGCTCAAAAGAATCATTAAACAACCAGACTCCAAAACAAACTATTTGACCTTCCAATCAATGGTCCTCCCTACAATGATTGGGTTTTGATGTCTGACCCATCCAACCAGGATTAGAAATTTATACTGTTTTGAACCAGATGTGGCACTTTGATTGGATGGTCTGTATTGCAGAAGGATACGGTTCAGGATTTGGTCTAGCATGGATTATACCCAATTTTTTCAGGTGGAGTCCTTTTTTTTGTTGGTTGAAAAGGGACACATTAACGTCTGAGACTATTTGACCATTTAGGAGGTAACAAAGGTTAATACACCGGGGTAACTTTGAGATGCATGTAAAACCATTAGTCCTAATTTGCCCTGCATATGGAAGTCAATTTCATTTGTCTAATGAGACTGAGCTGATTCATCACTGGCTAATCTTCAGTTGTGGGGCCAACTTCTTATCAAGATGGACCATTGATCAAACCTCCTCTGTGAGTTGGGTGTGACCCAAATTTACCTTGATCAAAGGAATATCATCCATTGGAGAAAGTGCAGACTGTCACCCCGAGATCAGAGTGTATGATTACCTTAGCATTAATAATCGGTGAGAATCCAGATTGTCACCCCATGATGGATATGACATTACAATGCCATTGTGATCATTTCAATCCAATGGTGGATATCAATCTGATCTGATTGCTATTTGGGACCAGGAGGTTTTGATCCTATGCTTCACCTTGACAATCAGTAATCGCCGCCAACACCCATTTGCTTGACCCTCCAGCAACCAGATATCTTCATGAGTTCATCACTACTGGTACTGTTGCCTTCATATGTCGATTCTCAACAATTTGTTAGAACTGCAGGAGTCATCAAATTCCAAGAAACAGAAGTATGGTATTTTACCTTCGAGGCCTGCAGAAACCAATTAAAGCTTGCACCCATATGAGAACATAGAGGGCCAACCCTATCCTCTGATGTGTGTTGTTGAAGGAATTCTCGAAGTATCTCATGGACATAATCGCCCCCGCAGTTGCAAGAAGAACTGAAACAGTCTGTTTAACTCAATACAGAATGATTTAGTTGTTCAGTCCTTATATAAAAGAGAAATCACCCATGAGTTAACTACAGTTTGACATGAAAATATGACATGATTATCTTTCCCATAGTAGTAAATTTGATATGATTATCACTACACAGTAAAGCTGCTTATGATCATTTTCTTTTCCTTTTCCTTTATCCTTTTTAAATCTTATTTGATTATTCTAACTTTGCCTGTCTTGCAATCCAAGCTTTCTTCATAATCTCTGTAATCATCTTGTAATAAACAAAAGATGTAGTCTAAATAAGCACAATGATCCAACAAGGCATTCAGTGTGTGGCACTCTATGGGACATGTGGGACGATGGTCCTTGGTCTAAATTAATCATTGGTTGAGCTCAGATACAACAGGACAATCACCGTGGACAGATTATTTTAACTTCAGATTAGTGACCTCCAGGTGGGCGGAAACCATAGAGCGAAAAAGATGTCCACCAACCATTGGGTGAGATGATCCAATCCATACAACTTAGCAGGCAGTGATCCATCCAGTGCAGAATCCACCCAAATGATAGGTCCAAACCATGGACCATTGTTTCACCTTACCACTTTGAGTACAGGGCACCAGGTAAGATTTCCCATAAATAGAATGATTTACTTGAGATTCAAGTAGCATATATCATAAATTAACCAAAACTGAGTACTTCAAAATGTAGTAAGCATCTTTCTATCTTTACTATCAAAGAATAGTATCAGGGTTAAGTGTTGAGTATGCAAAGATAATAAGGCTGAAGGCTATGGAAGGATTTAAAACGTTTGAATGGATTTTCAGGACAGAGCTCTAGTTTGGGAGCAACAAGAGCTACAGAAGAGAGGGAAGATGATTGCCTACCTGTAAAATAACGTGGAAATAGAAGAGGAGCTTCACCTTCTTTCCACATTCCTCTTTATTGGACATTCGAATTATAAGAATTCCAATAGGCATTAGAAACCCCATTGAAGCCCAAAGGAGAAAACCATGGACTGATACTTGGAATTGCAGTTGTGGGCTGAGCTGAAAGCATACAAAACATCATGTTAGAGAAGTCCACTCAAAACATACGTTTCAATAAGTTTGAGAAACTAAAAAATATTCATATAAGAAATGCCTAGTCATTTTGGAGATTTGACTCTTTCAGTATGCTGTTTTCATCAGGGACATAGATTCATATATACGAAAAAAAATCCCACCCTTTAAATCCTAAGTCATGATACGGATTGATGCTAGAGATATATACTTCTCATAAACAACATACCACCAGCAAAATCAGAAAGAAATCTCTATCATATATCCATCTTTGAAAAGGAAAATGATTTAGAATTTTACTTGTAACATGTGTTTCTTGTTATCTAGTGGAAGAAATACCTTGTGAAGGGTGTTCTTGTTGCTCCCTTGACTTTGGGCTGCTGGCTCATGAGACGAATCCACAAGCGGAAGAAGACCAAGAAGAGCATAAGTTGCAGGAATCATGAAAAGTACAACCCTGCAGGGAGCTGGCATTTTGCAATGTATTGAGAAATCAGAGGAGAACCCAACACTAAATTACCCAAAGGTCCCTTTAGATGTAATTAGAATGTTGAATTTAGCAGCCCAATTCCAAGGGAGTGATCGAAACGACTTTCTTTATATACACTAACAGATCACTCTGTTGAGTTTTTCTAGTTTGCAATCAAAATCACTTCTGTTCTTCTTTGGACTGGTGTTCATGGAGACAGCTTATTCCCAATAAACAAACAGACCCACTAGGCCTTCTTAAGTAGAAAATCAATCATAGCCATCTGAGGTAAGTTCTTTACAACTTTCTTAATCACCTCTCCTCATAAAACAGCATTGCCCTTTCATTGGTAGTTAAGAGGCCCAAGTGAGTTTGTAAATAAAAGAAGCACTAAAGCAAACCATGTGGTTATTGAATGATTATGGTAATTGTGGTTCTAGAAAGGAGTTTGATGGTTTTGGTAAGGAGGTTTGAATATTTAAAGAAGTGTAGGATTGGAATTGGACTTTGCTGTTTGCTTTTCAGCTTTTTGGTTTTTGGAGGGTTATGTGGGTTGCAGAATTATATGGGCAGCAGAAGGGATGACCTTAAATGAAGAGTCAGAGATTTGAAAAGAGAGAAAAGTGGAGATACGGTGCGGTATGTGTTGGTATCTGGTACACACTGTCTTCTGCATTCCCACTTCTGCAACAAGTGGTGTCTGTCACCAGCCACAATATACATGCATATAAAGGCTGGGATTTTGTAACTCAGTGAATGACCCAGTAGGACCAGTTTTTTAAGACTCTGTTTCTAAGTCTTTTGAATTAACAGAGAAACATGCAGTAGCATGGCAACTTCAAATCTGATCATTCTTCAATCCTAGTAATTTCTAAAGTTGTTTTACAGGTTAGCAAAGGTTTTAGATGTAACATCAAAGGATTAAATTTCTGTTTCTATGGTGTTTTAGTTCAAAGGATTGCAACCATAGTTGTAACGGTCTTTCTGTAACCGTAATATAGCAGGTTTCATGTGAGGATTTCACCTTTTTTTTTTTTTTCTTTTTTAAATCATAAGTAGGGCCTAGGTAGGAGTTTGTTTGATAAGTGGAATTTTTATCCTGGGGGAAATTCTAACTTCCAGTCTAACCATGTCTTTCTAAATTCTCCATTTGAAACACTCTAGATTTAGAATTCTATTATTATTACTATTACTACTACTACTTCACAGGATGTGTTCGTACAGGTGCCGCTAAAACAAAAACACGTAATTCCTACCTCTTAGCTAGGAATCCCAATTCTTTGTTGGCACAAAACAAGAATGCCATTTTCTTCCCAGAAAGAGGCAGCACCAAATGCGAGTACTCCTTCTACACCCAACCTAATACATTTCCATTGCACTTCAAAAGGCAGGATTTCTGATAAGAATTCAATATGCACTGCATTTCTCTAGAATTCCTCAAATTCCGACTATGAAAGAGATTGTGGGGCGTGTTTATTTGCATAAAATAGATAAGATTTACAGTCAAATAAGTTCCACGGAAAGATTATTAAAGAGGTGAAGTGTGAAGGACATGAATGGGTGAATAAAAGATATAACCCAGTGACGTAGAAGCAATCTCAATTTCCTAGGATTTGAATAACTAGGGTTGTGGTTGGGCTTTATTTCCCATGTTCCCTAGTTTTGATTTTCAATTAAAGAAAGCTTATTGGATGGCGATTTTAGATATTCACTTTAGATTCTTCATTTTTAGCCACTTATAAAAATGCCAAGTATTAAAACTCCTAGTTATTCAATTATATGAAATAAACCGATCCTAAATATGTTACTCCTACATCCCAAAACTCACATATATCAAATAGCTATCGAAGAACTTTGAAGGTAATGAGGTTGTTAAGTATAAAAACTAAATCGAACACGCCCAGCTTGTTTGGTTACAAGCATTTCCAACCGAAAATTCCTTTAGTCTAGATTCCATGCAAGCGATGTCTCACTGGAATCCTTAATTGTTGGGCTATTTTATCATTTGTTGCAGATAATTAGGAAAAATATGCACTATCAATCACAACCGCAATCAATCACACGACACATTTACGTCCACATGGAAATGAGGATTTCACTATGTAGGAATTGGGCGACTCATTACAAAGATTTTCAAACCCTCTTGCACATAGCTTATTTTTTCTTATAGGTCTCAATCTTGCTCTCGCATGTGCCTCCACTTAGTTAGGAGCCATAGGAGAGAAAGATCTAACCTCTTTCACTCTAAGTCTAGGGTTACCATTTACATTAATATATAATCTCCGCTTTCTAGGCCTCCAAAAAAATCCTGATACAATGACCAAAATACTCCTGACTCTGAACTCAGTCATTGGCTAACCCAATGAACCAATCCGGTCTAACCGGAATACAAGACATAAACCCAGCACTAATGACCTATTTGAATCAAGAGAATTCTCTCAGCTGACATTCCAAATGACACTTTTGTCGTTCAGAATTCTCAGAAATCTAGCATTTCAAATGCTGGACATGCCTGAGCATTAATTCCGCTTGGGGACAGGATTTGCTACTCTCCAAATGCTCCACACAAGAAATCCTAGAATGCTTGCAATCAAGTAAGCCCAGCTCATTCACAGCGAGTTGCAAATGATGACCATTTTAAATCCTCCTAAAAAAGTGCCACAAATATAGGGATAGAATTGGAGAAGTGTCAAAATGAGAAAAAATGTCAATCACAAATGTGGAATGAGGAATGCTAAAATGCAACAGGCTGCACTGGAAGTAGTAATAGCATTCCAACCCACTTTGTTGGTGTGTTTTATGTACTGATGACAATTGTAAATGCTCTATTCCATGAGTTTTCATCAGTCCTCATCAACTGAAATAATACTTGTCTGAATTTAGAATTGGGTAGATCACACCAAAGGTCTAAATACAGCTACGCACACCCTTCACATGCAAGTGCAATATATACCTTTGCCGTCTCAACAACATCATTGAGTTCCTCCTCTTACCTAAAATGAAAAAAAAACATCATTGAATTTCTTAGAGTCATAAAAATGATTACTAACAACACAACCACCATCAAGATACGAGTTACAACTAAATCCAAGATCATTTGCCTTTTCAAAATATATCCTCTAGGCTTAGTTCAAGTAAATTTACTTAAACTACCTATCATTATTGTTATCCATGATTATAAACCCTTATTTTAATTACACCCCCTAATAATAATTTTTCATCCTACGTGCAGGAGAATCTAATAAATCACCGACAATTGCTTGCATATGCACCGTCGATCAAGAAACCCAGGGGCGGATAAATTTTTAGAATTTTATTTTTTACCACTAAATTTTTTCTAATTTTTTTTTTTATTTTGACCCCTAAATTGTTAAAATTTTCATTTAATCATTTTCATTTGGCCCCCCTAGTTCCATTTTTTGGATCCGCCCATGAAGAAACCATTAGATCATGGCATGGGACCTTCCATGTTTTTGCCTTTTTTTACTTTACAAATTAACAATTGAACGTTGGCCAACATATTCTAACAGCCAAAGATGAAGGAAAGAAAAACAGCATTTGAAGCTTCTCTTCTGGGGTTTTTCCTCTTACATACATGAAATGACATCTCTTCCTTCAGTGATTATTTGAGGAACAAACAGCACATGCTACTGAAATAAAAACAACGTAGGACGTAAAGATGAGGTTAAAATATCATTACATGTTAGAATAATAGAACATATATGATAGAGAGTGATAGATCAAAAGACAGCAAGGAAAAGGTAATCTCATGCAAACTTTAGTCGTGAAAAAGCTCTACAGCGAATGTAGAAAATAGAAGTAGTGGACCAATACACTCCATTTCTCCAAAATCATTATGATGATGTAGAACCTATACAGCTTTTGATCCGTCTTTTTATCTATGTATATCTTCATGTGATGGGACCTTGCATCACATGAGAACATGATACCGTTTCTTTTGTTGTTGTTGTTGTTGCCATGTCACATTTGGCTCCAACCGCAATGTCCACCATGCAATCATGAGCCTGAGAAAATTGAACCATATTTTTCTTAATGCAATAGAAATCATGAGTTTGAAATGGCCCTTCTTTTGGTGAGAGAGATTAGGTTGGTGAAGAAGATTAGTCTCCTTGTAATGAAACTTGGATATTGACATCTTTGGAGGGTTGGAGTTTCTTTCTTAGATATCTAGTAATTAAGACTCTGTTTGTGGTGGAGTTTGTTTGAAGAATAATCATCATGTGGATGTCAACTGAAAACTAACCACGGTTGATCAGACTATACTTTGGAAATTTTCAAATAAGGAATTGAGTGATCTTGCGTCTGGATGATGTTGCCTTGAGTCTGGATGATGTTGCCTTCTTTGGTGTATTATTCTAGGGATTTTAATGTTAGGAAATATAAAAGATCATGAATTTCTCAAAATGATATGGACTAAAAATATATCTGAAATGTGATTATTGTACATAGGGCTCCAAATTCTTTTTCCAATTCTACTCATATTGTGCGATATTTTACAATCTGTGCGATATTACACAAACTGAAAGTGAAAATAACCGATATTTCTCTTATATTTTCTTCTATTCCTATCTCTTAAAGCACTAAATCTCCATTTCTTTTCCATTTATCCAAAAATATCTCAAGGTTTCTTCACAGGTTTTCTTCATTTTTTTTTTCTTTTTTTTTTTTTTTTTTTCTATTTGGTCATTGTCTTGTTGTGATAACTTTACCATGAGGATAAGAGATGGATCTACAATATCAATACCTTGTAAAATTTTGTGGTCTATGTACGCTTTTTGGGAACTGCTTCTCAAGATCTCGGCCAGATGTAGAAGGCATTTTTTCAGCCACAAGTATGGCTCCGGGTCTGATTTGGGATCATGGAGTACCTACCTTATTCTTGCATCCGATGACCCATTTAAACTTTGGCCCGAATAGTTTACCCGATTGCTATTGTAAGTATTGTTTCAGGGTGCTCATGGGCTAGGCCAGCCCGAGCCCGATCCGGGCCTGGCCCGCTTTGGGCCGGGCTTGGATTTGTAATTAGGGCCTGATTTACAATTGGTCCTGGCTTGGATTAAGGGATAGAAAGCCCATTTCCTGGCTCGGCACCCGATCTGGGCATTAATTTTGGGCTTCTGTGGTTTGATAGTAATCAACGAGAGAATCAGATTACGTACATAGGTATGGCTGGGCACATTTGGGTAACACCTGCCGAAGGTATATATATTTATGAACTAGACTAGAAAACCAAATGTTGCGGGCCAATTAGATCATCTGAGGACAACTATTTCATAGTAGAGTTGCATTATATGGCTTGGAGTTGGACCAGTGCAGCCCACTTTGTGCTAGATGTGCACCTTTTGAGCCCATCAGCCGGCTCAGGCTTGATAATTTGTCTCCTCTAGCAAAATGGCTAACCGGCAAAGGCCCAACTGGGTAGCCTAGTAATGCCTGTAAACTTTAAAATAATCAGAACTGGGCCTCACTTCTTAGATCTGCGGTTTAGATTAGCCAAAGTTTTAAGTCATAGACAGGCTAGACAATCTTCAGTACTGCCCTGATGAGCTTTTCAACATAATAACGAAGGTAACATGATTGTTTTATTTATTAAGGTTTTTTTCCCAACCAACCATATACAAGGCCTGCATATAATAATCCAATCTCTTCACACATAACTACCCACCCTTAAATTGGCACTGGTGCTAATTTGATACTGCTTCTGACATTAATTATCATTGGATTAATCGTCCCGCTTCACCCATGGCCAACCAAGCTGAAAAGTAAAAATTGAAAATATTAACACAAGATGGTTATTATTAATATTTTGATGACATGGGTACTTCTGAAGTCTTTTGATCCAAAAGGACTGATCCCCGTAGTGGCGGCCACTAAACCCATAAAAATGCACACAGGACACATGATTAATCTATATAAAGTCGCATGATATATAACTTAAGACTCTGCTTATTGATTGGCCTGATATTGTAGGTAGCTTAAGCCCAAGTCCAAACCTATCGATTACCTAGTCTCTCTTTTTCATAAATTTTTAGGTGCGGCCTGTAAGTAGTGACTAGTGAGCATTTAATTAGAAGGATTGGTTGTGGGGGAAAAACCTTCATCATAGTTGTCAATTCTATTTTTGTCGTTATTTTCTTCTAGCCTCAAAGATAAAATATTTTGGTGTTTTAGAATCTTAATAAAACTTTTTGGAGTAACTTTTTGGAGTAATAAGAATTTTAAAGAATATGTATATCTATCTAAAAAATAGAAAAAGAAAAAATATATAAATTATGCATGTTTCTTGATATGGACCTTGAGAAAAAAAATAAAAAAAAGGCAGTGAGAATTGTGTTTGCAAACTACCGGACTATAAAGAATACAATACTATAAACCGAAATGAGCCGGAGTAGACAACCGAAATGGATCTAAATAAATCGGAATAAATGGATATAGACGGAAATCCAAATCGAAAAGTTTTCCGTCCCATTCTATTTTGGTTGAAGGACTGAAACAAAAAATCTTGCTTCTCATTCCTCGAAAGTGAAGTCACTATGTAAAAACATATATAACTAAGAAGCCTGTTGGTAGCTTATCGCACGTGTCAAATAGGATCCGGACTTTGTTTCACACATAAAGTAGTCTTTTTTTTTTTCCTTTTTTTTTTTTTTTTTACACAGAGAAGAGGAGTGAATCCCATGAGATATAGCCCACATACACGTGGAAATAAATGTCTATGGGAAAGGTGTCATATCCAAGGTTTGAATCATTGACTGCCAAGTGAGAACTGACCTCCTTACCACTTGGGTTAGAAGCCGCTCACACAAAATAGTCAATGCTTAATATAAACCCGGAGAAGCTTGAGAGGGAAGGGAGGATATATATCTACACAAAATCATGATTTTACCCCATGACTAGCCAAACAGGACCGTGCACAATCCGGATAAGTTATATAGAATATCAACATTCATCGACAAAACACAAGGCAGGTATAAAAGTTGTAGAAATAACATTTCTGACATGCAATAAAAAAATAACAATTGCATAAAGAGAAGAATTCAACCACCAAATAGCAATTTTTAAAGTTTTTAGCAAAAAAAGAAAATTTAGAATAAAACAAAATTTTTGCCCAAATAATTCTCCAAGCATCTATTTTTCATCCAAAATCAACATTTTTTTTTTCTCAAATAACTCTCAATATACCCACTAACATTCCAAATCATCAAACTTAAAAAAAAAAAAAAAAAAAAAAAAATCCCTCATAAAATCTATCTCATATTGAATTTGTTAAAAAAAAAAAAAAAAAAAAAAAAAACTCCAAATGTATTACTACATAAAAAAATTCTTTAGCTCCAAAATAGAAATTAAAAGAAAAGAAAAGAAAAAAACCCAACATACATTGACTTCATAGAATGTTTAACGACTCTGGTAGTACAAAATGAGTAATACGGGTCCCTACTTGAAGAGTGTGGAGACTGCTCAAGTGCCACTTTGTTCACGAAAGAGCCATTGCCAGATTAGAACTTTTGAGAATGGTAAGGAGAGTAATATACGGCTGGAACTTTCCTGGACAAATTCAGTGGAAAACAGGAACATCTTCATAGCTGTTACTACAATCACAAAAGATACTCCCAAGGACTCCAGACACCTATCATTCTACACAGATAGCAAAACAATCAGAAATGCTCTTAATGACCCTCTAAATTCCCCTTAGAGTTAGTAATGTTATGGAAGAAAACTAGTAGTTTTGACTTCTGCCTTCAACTCCTATGTTTATGACAAATTTGATAACTCCACATCTCTTTGACGTAGAGTTACAAGACACCTAAAGAATTTTAACAATGATGGAAACTGCACAATCCCACATCTCCTTGATTTGATGATTCTAACCAAGGAAAAATGGTTCATTAATCTGTGCATTTCAATCTTTAGGCCCTTCCTGACTTTGCTTATTTATCTCAAGCAAGACTTTGATTACTTTCACCCGTACAGCAATACATATTGGTCCTCCCAACCGAGGTCTGATGCTGATACTCTTGAACCATGCTTTTGAGATACTTCTGAAAGTTCCATCCATGGCAGGCCTCCAGCCCATGATATCAATAATTCACATTACTGATAAACCGACTCAAGATGTGCGGAGTGGAAAGCAGACCTACCTTGAGTGAGGTAAGGGAGCCCTCAAATGAAGGAAGTACTCCTCAGGTGAGTTAGGACAGCCCTGATCAAGTGAGCAAAGGTGACTACCCAGGCTCGAACCCTAAGCAACTAAGATAATAACACCTACCAGCAGACTGCACAGTGTGATTATGTGGTCAATCTTGCATTCTTGTGGGGCTAGCATAGATGCAGTCCTATCAGTGGAGGTACCATAGATGTATCGGTCTCTTTTAAGTCATGCAAAAAATATAGCCCAGCAGACTATCCAAGCCCTTTATTTAATAGCTTTAGTTTAACATTGTGTAAAAACTTGATGAGCATACAAGTAGGCTTTAATTCTCCAGGATCACAGTGGGATAAAAGTTTGAAGGAAACGAATCCCCTGATTGGACCAATCAGGGGGTGCCACATGAGAAAGGAAATTCTTTTTTTTTTTTTGGTGGAGGAGATGAGATGTCATTGATTTGACTTCTTTCCCCCACGTGGCACCCCTGACCAAACAGGAATCCGTTTCGAAGTTTGAAAGGAGCTGCGCTGGTTAAAATAATGGGCCCACAATAGAGTTGTACCGTACAAGCATCTGCTCTTTGGGGAAAATTATCCAGAGTTAAAAATGAGAAAAAATATGAGAAATGTTGGTTCACATAATGTACAAGTCAAATGTCAGAGGACACGGCATTTATTGAGGTTGGTTGCTGAAAGGGCCATCCATAAATAAGAAGGAACATCTTTCTTTGATGATTCAATACATTATAATTTTAACGAAAAAAAACAGATTTTATGATATTTTCTTTTTAGTCTTTGAATTCTATTATTTATACCAAAGATCACTTGTATCATAATAATGTTGCACTTAACCTTTCAAAAAAAAAAATTTTTTTTGTTGGATTTCTACACCACCATATGGAGGGGGTCGGGTTTAACCCAGGACTAGCCCAACCTACTCGTATTAGAGGCAGGTGTA
>QPKB01000007.1:36464843-36503945 GCA_003546025.1 Camphora micrantha
AGTAGACTTTTTGTTATGAACTCAGTTGTTTAGGATGAAGATGACATCAACAGTAGGAACAACAGAAATTAATTCACACTTAGGCGGCCATTTCTATAAGATGATTGATTTGTTATTAATACTCAACATGGGTGTAATTGACATGAACAAGTATGGACACTGTATCCACTTAGTCCAATGTCTTGGGTCAACCCAACCATATTAATTAATTTCTATGTTCCATTTTATTAGGTTAACACACATTGAGAAAGCAGATCATCTGAGGAAAAGAAAGCTTGAACACCAAAAATAGTAATTTCCATTCCTCTTCATTGAGTGGAGCAAAGAAAAAACTCCAGGCATCGTTTGTCTTTTATACATGTGATAGGAAGTAGGAAAATGGGTTTTACATATCAAACTTTTGCATATGCAAATGTTACAATGGAAATGTTAAAAATCTGAAACACATCACCATGTTTGTCAAAATAATTATATTCAACCGAGTAAATGAGTATATCCAATGGATTTTGATTTATTTGGATTTTTTGTGTTTTTTCAGAATTCTCTCAAAATCCATGAAGAATTAAGATACAAAGCTTTATGCCTTGATGTTTATTATTAATACAAGAATATTAAACAGTTTTGATCATGAATTGGGTGCCCACGGAAGTGAAAATTAGTTCTATAAGTAAGGACTTTTTTTACAAATCACTCATAATCTATGAAGATTTAAGATAATCGACTTCATGGGTTTTATTAGTTGAATGAACAAATTGAATAGTCTGGATTACATATATGGGGACCCCATAAATGAGAAAATTAAAGGTCATTGATGGGCCCCACAAGTGAAAAAACACCATGTAACTAAGTGAAACACTTCACACCTACAAAAATGTGAAAATTTTGGTGCGTAAATGACCATATTTACACACCATTTTCATACCCATATTTACATACTGCCAGACTACATGCATAAATCAATGCAAACAAATGTGATGATGCATAACTATCACTCATGGGAATCATTTACATGCAAACTAACGGCCCCTTATTATCATAACTCATGACTACCTCACCCACAGTCAAATTAAAATGCTCAGAAACTAGTCATGGATCAACTAACATGTACTTCTAATTAAAAGAAGAAACTAAGAGCTAATATGGTTAGTTGTACATTTTGCATGCCAACCATCCACACCCAAATTATGATGCTTAAACCTAGTCATGGAAACAATGATTTAGCAGTTAGGATTAGGTTGTCTTCCCTATCTTTAGATTTGATTAGACTTCTTTGTTTATATTAATGATCTTCATGGTACTCCACAAAAAAGTATGTAATCCTCAATGCAAAAGAATATAATCAAGTTCATGAAAATGTTGTAGTTTCACATCCTCTAAAGTTGCTCTCTTTTTTCTTTTTTTTGCCATAGAACAGATATCACAGACTTACCTTGTTAATAAAGTTCAACAGGAGCGATCACAACTTCATCTCCTTGTTGGTTTCACAAAAAAATGCTGACGCTCCTTGACCATTGGGAGAAAAACCTATTTAGATTTTTCATAGAAAGAAAAACCAAACTGAACAGAAATTCAGTTTTTTCTGGAAACATATAATTCAAAGAGTGGGATTGATCATACCTGGGATTTTGAATAATGAGGATTTTGTGGAGCATTCAGATGTCGGAGAATCGTTTCTTCATGGAATTTGGCATCTTCCATGGTGTTGATTCTGTTGGCTACCAAAAAATGCTCCGGTTCTTTCACCGGACTTATGCATGCCGTGAGAAATTTACAAGAAATGTAGCCACTGGCGGGAGAAGCGAACGAGGCAAATGCAGCCACACTTTTCGAAACGAACAAGGTGGATGAAGACGAACCGATACCAACTCACTTGTTTCTTATGGCCTAGAGATTCTTCTTCGTATACTCCACTAAGTTTTATAGAATTTGCAAATAGAATCTTGCCATTTCAATATTTAGTGTTGTCCATTTTAATATATATATGTTCCATATTCCCAAAATCTATAGTTCCAAGAAGAATGGTTTCCAAAATCATTTGTTCTAAGAAGAATGGGCATTTGCCGTGAGGTTTGTGCTGAATTTTTATAAAAATAATAGTTTCTTCCTTGTATCCATTAAATAAAAATGAGTATGTGGTTATTTGTGAAATACCATTATTTTATCTCAAATCCCAATGTGCTTTGTTTCTCTCACACACATACGTACACAACTAGTCTCATGCACATGAAGGCTAATAATCTATGGATGGGTCATGTACGGGTTGAATTAATTATAATCATTTATAAGTATAGGATAAGTAGAGGTATTGTTTATCATTGTGATTGATTTGTATTTATGGAAATGGGCCCATATTCATAAAAAAATAGATCTACATAGAGTTATGTATGGATTGGGTCAATTATAATCATTATGTATGGATTTGCTACCGCGACTCTCAATATTACAAGCTTTAATTAGAGAGAAATAAGTTGAAGGTTTTGGAATTATAGACATAAGGATAAAGAGATGGGCAAATTTGTCATTACACTCTAAGATTTTATATTGATTGCAAGGCTAGGGAAGGTAGCAAAATGGAAACACGGGAATATATCACCAAATATTAAAACAATAGGGGCCTATTTGCAAATCTTAAAAAACTTGGGGGAATATACAAACAAACTTTAACAATTACAAACAAACTTTAACGAAAAAGATTATACCCACCATTGGATTAGAGACGCTAAAATTCAACAATTTCATGAGTTGATTTTTTTATGAAATTTAACTTTATGGTGAGTGTAATTAACATTAATGTCAAATTAGAGTGAATACTAATTCATGGAGGGTTAGTGAGCGTTAGATTTGTGATGATGTGTTTCATGCGGTGGTAAAAATGTTACCTCTCAAGCAAATCAGTTGAGAGATGCCTCTTATAAGAACGTAGCCCATATTATATATTTGCTAATAAATTATTGTACCATTAAAAACACAAATAAACCCTAAAATAGGTATCCAACCAATTTCGAGTAGGAAATTTAGCCATGTTAATATCCTTATTCCTTTGGGTCGTCTATGCGGTTGGATTTACCTACATCCTATTGGGATTGTGCTCAACTCGAGAAATTCTCAACTCAATCAGCTCAATTGCGATTTTTTTTTTTTTTTTTATTGTAGGCTCACAAATTCTACAAACCTAGCCGCCAATACGTGGCTTAGAATCTGAAAGTGAAATTAAAAGATCGTTATCACAGTGGGCCACTACAGCGGGGTAACCTTATGGGTGGTCCAAATTCACAAGCCATATCTGCCCTCTGCATTCACAGTCCATACAGCCATCCGATGAATGGTACAGAGCAACAACCATTGAAATCTGAACACATGCATAGAAGAGAACATCCCTGTTTGGCTGTCATCTTTCCAATGTTAAAACTTCAACATATGCCAGCTTAACTCGGTTAATGTAATTGCATTGTTGTAGCAGCTTTTCCTTTTGCTTTGTCTACATGCCCCAAAACTTTGGGGTTATAGCATGAATTTATACCTGTGCCAATGCAGAGACATGACATCGCTTACATGAGGCTTCATTATTGAATGATGAAGAAGAAGAAGAAGAAGAAGGAGAATCAGAATTATATTGGCCAAGCGCCTGACATCACGATCATTATCCCATTCATCAGTTTGGTTGAAAGCTCTTTTGTATGGCGAATGATTGTCAAAAGTGTTCATTTCTTTCCTATAACCTGTGCTTTGGTGCCCATGCCGAATTGCCGATGCATCCATCTTTGTTAAGTACATCTAAAGCTTAGTGCAGAAAACTGGGTAAGAGGGCCCAAACTGAAGACGGAAGTTGTGCTCTAGTACTGTTCTTTTGTTAAAAAAAAAAAAAAAAAAAGGTGTTCTTAACCCCAAAGAATGCTCTTTGGCCAATTGAAAAGTACTATAAAAAGCAACATTGCCCACAAAGAGATGAAGAACAAGTTCAAAACATAATCAACCCAAGCCATGACCAAAATATCGATTTTAGAAACCCATCAATCTCAGATTACTATGCAAAACATTTACGTGATTCAAGGATAAGGATAATATCCACTTTAATGTCTCGCTAATTAGAAAATGTCTGCCACCCAAGAAACAACATTAACAGGGTATGTGGCTGAGTCAAACCACAAAAATTCAACGTGTCTAATCTTTAATAAAAGAGAAGCTAATGAGCCCTCATCCATCAGTGCCTAATCAATGTTTTGATTTCCAAAACCCATTGATTTTGGTTTTCCATGCAAATTATTTCAGCCAAAGAATGCCCTCGCTAATAAGATATTATGTCTCAGACAACCAATATTAACAGGGAAAACAGTACTGAAAAGCCACACCACAAAAATTTCAACATGTCTAATTCAACAATTCAACAGGTTGAGAACATAACGAACCCTCAAACTTTCATTACCATGCCATGACCAATGTGACACAACATTGTGGTGCAATTGAGAAATTCTAAGATCTTCAGAATAACAGAGATTGTGAAATACAAACTATATTCTATTGACAACTCAAAAAAGTTCACTATTGTGGTCTCATTATTTAGGAAGCATATACCCAACAAGTACAAGGCGATGGGGGAAACAAACACGAGGGGTTCAATTAGACCTCCGAATAAGGAGCAAAAGACTCTTTTTTGTTGAAAATGATTTCGGACAGAAATGTTCGATTGACAGGGAGTATATAAAAAATGAAACACTCAATCAGCTTGCAGCAACCCATCTGTAGCCAATGACTATCGGCAACAGAGAAAAAGAGGAAACCAACAAATCTGGTCACCTCAGCAAAGATGCCCCTTGTTAACTACATTTTAAGCATTAGAGCTGGCATACATCATGATAGCAATTTTGCTTGCATCCAAAGTAGAGTGACCTCAGAAGTTAAACTATTCCCTTATGCACACTAATGATAAATATAAACTTGTGCACAGTTAGAAGCACATGAGAAGCTCCTGTCTGGTCCAATATATAATTAATAGGAACATCTATTTGGCAACACCAAAAGTTGTCTGAACCACAGACGATAGAAAGAAGAGACCAACTGCCCTGCAAAAATCACAATTTTATGAACTCGGCATGTAAAATTTGGAGACAAGGCATTACTTTTGCCAATCAAACATTTCAATGTCTAAAAGGTTCAGCGAAAATGCTCATACTATAGGAGCACAACAGAGATAAAACTCAAATTAAGCTTCTTAACAAACATGTCTGTCTCTCAAGCCACAATTGACAAAATCTGAAAGATGGAAGTAAATAAGAAGGTCTAACTGAATTTAAGAAATGAAGAACAAAAATTCAAAACGACTGTCTAAACTCTCTTGTACCTTCAACTAATCCAACCTGATAGTTTGGCTTCATGAAAGACATGGATCAGGATTACATAAAGAGGTTAGGCCTTGAAGCCTTGTAAGTGGTCTTCAATTTCCTAGTTGGTGGTCTAACCTTCTTGAACACCAAGGGGAACTTGATCTTGGAGTCATGAAACTGCTTGGTGCTTTCTCTCTTGCAAAGTTTTGCAGGTATGGTAGCTGTTTTGATGATCTGTATGCATGGAGACCTTACCCTGTGGCGAGATGCCATCTCATTATACATGTACTCAACGGCACCGTTAAGAGTAGTATCACGGTATTCCTTGTACATGTTATGATAACCAGTTCTGCTTTGGTACCGCAACCAAATTCCATAGTTCTTGATCTTAGTTGGCCTCCTCTCAAAGATCTACAAGGAAAATCTAAGTCAGTTATGGCAACTATAGGATTGAGGTGGACTAAATGTCAGTGTTTTAACTTTAAAGACAGCAAAAATTTATCGTCACGACTGCCATCTGCTGAATGAGAAAGGAGGTTACAGAATTCCAATTGGTGGCAGTCATATAGATAACAATAGAATTGGCAAACTCAGAAATCAGATGTATTCATTCAAAATGCTAATGCATTTTTATATTGATTGCAGATCATATAATAAAAGGGAAACATAAAATGAATGAACAGAGAATATACCAGCTAGAGTCATGAGCATCAGCCAGATCTAATTAGAACATTTAGTAACTTAAAAGTTTCAAGACACTTCTCAAAGTTTAATCATGTAGGAAACATTGGAACTTCAAAAGAAAAAAAATCTGCGGAGAAGATAGAAAGGGAACTCAATTACTCGAATCAGTCATACGAAATGGTGCTTAAAAAAAGTACATTTCGATCTGAATTGATCCCTTACAATCTATGACGCGCGGATACCTCAAAATGGACAACGTATCATGTCATATCGTATCCGATACTTCACTTTTTACATGTAAAATCCGTGTCCTTGTATCAGGGAATCATAGCTTACAATTTATACTCTGATTTGCAAGCACATACGAAAAAAACATAAACTAGGGCAATCACTCAAATACTTGTTATTAAGGAGAGGAATTTGTTGAATGCCGTAAGAATGGGCCCTAAACAACCAGAATGCACCGTGGAGATATCATTTTCTTCTTGAAAAGGGTTAAATTTAATCTTTGCAAATCATTGAATATGTTGTTTCATCATATTCAAAAGGAAGCTAATGAGAAATGAAGAGACAGACATGGGTTCATAACAGTAGCTTCAATGTTATTTTCATTACAGGTTTTTGTTCTTGTTATTAAGTGTTTTCATTATGCCCTTTTATCAATAACCTTCCTCATCAATTCTCGCGCGCATATTAATTTTGGTTTTACTATACGTATTGAAGGAGGAAGACACACTAGCAGCATTTTACCACTTTGGAATGTTGGACATGTTAGGGCTACAGCCAAATGGAAATAACCATTACAACATATACACATATGAACGTGAGAAGCGTGAAATGTCATAAAATGGTCTGTTACTTGATAATCACTTCACAAAGATGAAAACAGATCACAATCCAAAATGAAAAGAAATGGATGCAAACCTCATTGATGGCAAGAACTTGCCCGTTGCTCTTTTTGACCTTCTTCAGCTTCCTCAGAAAGTACCTATCCAAACAGAACAAAGGAAAACGAGTATAAAATGCAACAAAATCCAAACGATCGTAAAAAAAATAATAATAATAATAACCATGGATGATCTAAAGAACAGCAGGATCTGATTTAGGGTTCCAATTTCTTACCAAAACTTGGATTTGGCACGGACCTCGTTCGTGGCCCAGAGCTTCATCCGGTAGATCTTCGGGCATTCATCGTTTGATGAAGGAAGAGCTCTCCCAACCACCTGGTATTGATGGAACTGGATACAAGAAAGACAGAGAAAAAGCAAAGAAAAACCATCATCAGAAGCAAACCTTAGAAGAATTCCAGGTCTGGATTGTTTAGAGTTGCTTTCTTTTTCATTCTTTCAAGCTCATAAACCCTAGAGATTGATCGATGGCCTCAAATCAAGAAGATAAAAGAAAGATGAAAGGATGAGAACAGACCCTGAAAGTCACCATTTCTGCAGATGGAGATGATGAAATCTTCGAACCCTAGAAAGCCTCTTCCTTCGATGACGGCAAAACGATGGATCTACTTCTAGGGTTTTGTTTTATAGTGAGATCAGACAAATGAGAGTGCTAAACCCTAGAGTCAAGGCCCAAGCTCGAGTTTGATTCCAAAAGGGTACTCCACCCGGAGGCCCAACCCACCCGATAACAGTTGCGGGTTACTCGAGAAAGAAAGCAAGGTTGTGAAACAACTCCGGACTCGGACACGGACTCGGACTCGACTCATCTAGTTTTGAAAAATTGTTCAGGAGAGTGTCAAATGTGATGACTCAGGAGAATCTCCTCTCTCTTTTTTTTTTAATAAAATATTTCTTGTACAAGTATGATTAAATACTTATAATATCTAAATATATAACCATGTACATGAATAATGAGAATAAATTCAAATCAAATCCATATACATGCCGGAAAAATAATATAATAAAAAAAAAACAAGAAACAAAAATAATCTTGTATATTACTTGATTTTAAGTCTAAATATCCAATGTGAAACTTCAAATATGTTTTATATTGTATTTCACTCATCAATTTTAAATTACAAACTCCAAACCTTAAGCATTAGTTATTAAGAAAATAAACACCCATTACTTAAAATCAAATGGTCTAAACGCATAAAACTTGTCAAAATAAGGTGACTTGGCCAAATTTTCCCTATATTTTTGCCTTAGTCCTTCACCAAAATGAGTTGGCTCAGCCGAGTTAAAAGTCTACTAGTCGAGTTTTTTTCCAACCTAGAATGAAAGCTGAGCGCAAGGTAGAATTAATATGGGAATTTTTGCATTGACCCTCTAATTCTAGGACCATTTGTAAATCCCTTCTTTAAAATAATAATAATAATAATAATAATAAAAGATGATGATACATGGTAGTGCCACCGCCATCTATGAAGTATATGAATCCTTCTGAATAGCGTAGACAGAGGCGGGGTTCATGAGCTGGGCCAACTTGAACTTGATGATTTTGAAATGACCATTGCTCCACTTTTATTTCTTTAAATCAGATCGCTAGTACATGGGATTTTGAACCAGGAAATAAACAGCTAAGGGACCATTTGTTTGTGCTCATCATGTAAATGATGTACATGCCCAAGGCTTTGCACTTACTTGCTTTTGTGTAAAAATGATGTACAAATGATGCCCATTTCAGAGGGCGCCCTTATGCCTTTGTTAGGACGCCCACGCTGTACATGTAGGTTCAAGCCCCCTATAACTACTTTTTCTTCCACTTTTGTGGACCCCAAATTGGTGGTCCAAGCGTTTATCTTCTTTATAGCTCCAAAACCTAAAAAAACTTTAGTCTTATTATTTTAAAACACTATAAATCTGGTTTTCTTCACTTTTGTAGGTCTCTAATTTATAAACAACCAAGAGGCCAGTTATGTATCATAGATCTTTGTATACATCTAAAACTGTCAAATGTACTCATTTACTCACGTGAAACTAGTGATTTTAACACACATAAAAATGTGTTTCACATACATAACATTTTTCTATAAAGATTTTTACATCCATTTTCATATCCTATACATAAAAGGCAAACTATTCCTCAAAATGGCTCAACAAAAATCACAAGGTATAGCCCCGTGCGGGAGAGAGAGGACTCCTGAACAGTACATGTGATTTATCTCACCTAAAGGTTGAACCAAGCCATTCATATCACTGCATTACCACCCATCAAAATGTAATTTTACAAAAAATTATATTCTAGTGCAAGAGTGAATGCACAACTGGACCGATCAATGTATAGAAAAGATGATTTCAACTCAATGGTAGTTTCATATAAATAAGAACCAAAGCATAGTCATTAGACTATGTGTGGGACCCCACATGGGTGGCCAGAAGATAGCAGGATGGAAAGTCCAACACTCTTCATCAGCACCGGATCATTTCTCAAAAATCAAACAGCAGCTTGCAAATGCCCAACTGAAACGGCTGAATGAAAATGAAAGAGCAAACTCGAAAGTTTCCCCATTACAATGCATCGCCCGACCCCTTATTCCAGGGAGGGTCACCGATTATGCATCTGTTTTTTTATGAACAGTTATGACAAAAGATTTGCTGCCAGGCCCTTCACACCACCAACAAATGAGTCAAAATAATCAACATAGCATATACATTTTTCCTTCGCTAGTTGGCCCAGTGGCCGGGAGAGGTGAAAGAGACCTGCCCACCCAGGGATCAATCCCTGGGTGGAGCTATGGGAGTGAGTGCACTATCCACCATCCACTGCGACACTCTGTGATTTCCACATAGCATATACATTTATAAGGTCTACCCAACAGCTCATTTTTACGTCAGCAAATCACAACAGAATCATTTTAGTCTCTGAACTACTGTGTTTTCTCTGCTTTCAATTTCTCCAGCTGTTTTCTGAGATAGGCTTGCCTTAATTTCTCCCTGTGGGCAGCTGCCTGTGCTTGCCTTCGTAATTTAAGGGCAGACGTCTTTTCCCTTGCTTCATTGGCCTCTTCATGAACTTCCCTGAGAAGAGAGAAAACATGATAAATACCAGCCTGGAATTAAGGAGCATAGTTTACAGCATATGCTCATAGTGTTTCTCATCAAGGTGTTATTATAATCAGATACAGCATGGATTCTGTATGACTGCTTCACTCATAATTGAAACATCAAAGAGGGTACAAAGTGTATTTTCTCCCATACGGGAAATGGTGACAGATGCAATAGTTCTTTCAGAATAAAAATCTAAAATCCTAGGAGCCATGATCCCTGAACGGAATATAGAGGTTGTGAATATAAAAGTGATATCCCTACCTTTGTTAAAAATCTATGAAATGGTTAGGACAAGGCTTTGCTGTTAATGATTACTTTCTATATTTAGGGCATAGATGAATATGGGTATCTCATCAAATACCCTTTAATAATGTGAAAAAAACTGATGAGAATCTCAAGCAAAGAATCTACTATAGAAATGATGATTTACAGAAATCTACAACATGGGACACCAGAGGGAGAAGCAAGCGCATTCAAACAGTAAAAGGTCTAATAGTAAACTGACGACAGTGTCTGAAACAACAAGAATGCTAGAGATGGGGGACTGAGCTGGGGTTTACATTACACGGGAATGGAGAATCGTCAATGGGGATTGAACCAAGGACATAAGGTCCTCACACTGTACCCAAAACCAATCTCTAAAACCAATCTCCATTACAATTTATTAAAATCAAAGAGATAAAGCTCAATTGGATCATACCTCACAAAGCGTTTATGTTCATCATTGTTCACTGATAGGCCTGTCCTGCCAGGCCCCACTGGTTTTGCATTAAGCTGCACAAAATCAGGGTCCTCATCTTCCTTTTCCAGAGGCAATCCAGGAGACATATCACGGTTGCCTTCTGGCTGCTCAGTCTCATCCTGCCCAACGCTCTTCCGGAAAAAATCCACACAGTATTTTTCCTTATCTTCCTCATCGGGGAGCTCTCCTCTCACCAATTTGTCATATAACTCTGCCTTTCTCTCTAAAGCTGCATAGCTAGCTGAACCATCCTTCACTGCTTTCAGCTCAAGCTTGTCCCTGCGTTGTCAGCAAGGTTAACTGTCAGATGACTTACCGCCAATTTAGAACTTCAAGCTATTTTATAATTTAGTTACATGATAAAAATGAATATATTTTCTGGCCCATTATCAAAACTATAGAATTGGAAGGTTGACAGGAGCCAGAAATGGAAGGAAAAAGCCAGATATGGAAGGAACCAAGTGCCTAATGGTTATCTGCATTTTATTTATTTATTTCTTTGTAGGCAAGTACTCACACGCACTCCCTCAAGTCCTTCACCATCAGCGCTACAGCCAAGGATTGATCCCTAGTTGTTTCTGTGGAATAGAGGTGCCTCACCAACTTAGCTACCATTGGATTGTCTGTATTTCTTCATATCTAGTTTGTTATTGATACTTCCTTTCCACCAATCAGCATAAGTTCTTCAATGTTTTCAGTATCATTGCCAATTGAGTCTTTCTCTATCCTCTTATAAATAAAGAGGCAGCCAATCAACATAGATGACCGAAGCATACAGAAAGTTAACTTAGAGCTATGGTATACTTAGTTCCTAGCATTGGGTCAGGTCAGTCTAATTTACTGAGCGAGATTGATGTGCGGTGGTTCAAGCTGATAGCTGTTTAAGCTATCAAATGCCACTTCCAAATTAGAAGAAAAGGTTATATGATTGAAATAGTGCCTTTTTCTAAAAATATATATCATCTTCTTCAATGTGTTTCACCATGTGAATTATTCATGTAACTTCTAAATTCACACCAAACAGAGATACCCATAGATTTCAACTCTAATTGAGTTGACAAAGTGTGTAAGGTGGATTAGAAACTCTAAAGGAACAGATGTTTAATTGTTCCATCAAGTATTTGGGGCAGCCTGGAAAACCAAAACCACATTGTGCAGTTGTTTCTTCAACATTATTACTGTCTTTCATAGCCAGAAACCAATAACATGTGCAGATTGGGTTGTAAAAGTATCCTGCTTGCATCTTTCTTTGGGCTTCCAGAAGCATTCAGAAGTACATTTTCCGTGTTTATATAATTCTGAATAATTAATGCGAAGGTTTTTCTTCTAACCTTTATCTCAAATTCACCAAATTTCTATTGGCACAATGTTAAAAACTCTTTTTTGTCCCTCCCCCCCTCCCTCTTCAAAAACCTCCAATGCCAGTGAAGCCGGAGCTGTTTGCAGTACTACTTGAAAAAGGAATCTGCCAGAGTTTGCATTTCATGACCTGCTGCCCCTAGTTAGAAATGTTAAAATTGCCCCCTTTTCTTGAGCCTCTACCAGAGTCAGACAAGAATATAACCTCCCAATACATTTTTATGTTCCTAGTGACCCTTTGATCCCACCCAAATTCTGGAACAAGACAGAAAGACATACATAATCTGAATCTATCAACAGCACCTCACATACACTATAAACTACATTTATATATCAAAAGCCCTAGATGTATGAAGATGTGTAATGTTAAAGACCATAGTTTGATATGACATTTTCCAATTCCAGCCATCCATGAATTGAATTTTACCCACCATCCAAATCGAATTAGTATCAAAACATCAACTTTTTTTCAGTTCTAACACATTCAACTCCAAATTCCTCAAACAACACAAACACAAACAATACCTGTGAGCGCGGGTATCTACGCCAGCATTCTTCTGGGCGAAGACGTCGTGGGGCACGATCTTCTTCTTAGCGCGATGGAATTCGACATCGGGAGTCAAGTCCTTGGCCTTCTTGGCCTCTTCTTGGGTCTTGTAGAGCTGCGCTTTCAGCTCTAGGATCGACGATGCGCCTACGCCTTCGATTGCTTTGTGTTTCTTGGGCATGATCGATGACTCTGTTAGCCATCCCAACGATTCCACCCTCTTCTTCTTCGTCTCCTCCTCCATCATCTTCGATGTCTCTATAAGAGATTCTTGTTTGGGAATTTAGGGTTTTGTTCTTCTTTTCCTCTTTAGGGATGATTTCTAGGGCAAGAGATGAGTTGGTTTGGGGGATTTTGAGCATGACTTGTGAGGGAAGAGCCGGAGAGGGAGATATAAAAGAAAACCGACGACTCGGCCCAACTCAGACTCGAAAAGGTACCGGGTAGAGTCAACTCGAAGACTCGCCGATTAACCAGGGAAATAATAAATTCATCAATGGCTTGGGTAGGGTTTGTCCAGCTTCCATTATCATGCAGGGATGAAATTGGATTCCCAAGTATCCTATACCTGATGGACCTAGCCCAATAAAATTGGGTTTAAGTAGTCTAGGATTTCGACTCATTTATCGTTTAAATCCATAGGTGGAATTTATAAGGGGGACCTAATATCCCAGTTAGGGCTGTCAAAATGTCACATGATCCATTAACACGACACGAACCCACACAATATTAACGGATTTGGGTTGGCTCTTAATGGGTTTGGGTCGTTAATGGGTCAAACCCGTCAACACGTTAAGTTAACGGGTCGGGTATGAATTAAACAAGTAACCCGATAACAACCCGCTTGACTCGTTATATTTTTTTTACTCCCTAAATGTAAATAAATTAATTTATATTCATAAAAAAATAAATTAAAATTTATTGTTTTATAGTGGGTTTTTAGGTGGGATCCACTTGAGATCCTCACTTATTGTTTCATGTGGCTTATATATATTTTCTTTTATTATTTTTGTATAATTTTTTTTTTAAATTTCTAAATGACTTAATTACTTAACGAGTCAACGGGTTGGGTCGGGTAACCCGTTAAATTAACGGGTCGTGTTCGGTTTAGATTTTTTGACCCGTTAAGTCAACGGGTCGGGTACGGGTTGAAGTAATTTTAACCTGAATTTGTTAACACGTAACCCGAATTCGTTAACATGACACAATTGACAGCCCTAATCCTAGTATTCCGGTATGGAAAAATATTCACTTGCGCACTTGAGCACGTACACGATCTTAATCGATGGGAGCAAAGTTATTGTTGGTAATAATATGTTCATCATCTTCAAAGTCTCGTCCCAACTATTTTAGATTTGGATACATGAATTTTGACCCCTTTAGCATGAAATGCCCAAGCCTGGCCCATCTAGTTATTGGGCTAAATAATTAAGCCTATATCCAACAACCCACAAGAGTAGAATCACAGTCCATATTCAGCTCAGTGAGGACTGGGATCAGGCTGGGGCTGGGCTAGCCTGCCCCATAAACTCTAGCCTTTTATTGGACTCAAAAAATTTCTGAAGATGTAGAAGATTCGGATCCTTGTCATGCACAGAGGGGCCTGATCGTGTAATGTGAGGCTCTCATTTTTTAACCACACAGGAAATAGGACCAACTGTATATGTGATTGCCCTTTTTTTTTTTTTTTTTTTTTAATAATGTTGCTATGTGGTTGTTCCTAAGTTTGTTTGCTTGTTTTGCCGATCGCGTTGTGGTTGTGTGATCGATTGCGAATTCCACTGTGCCATTTACATAGATGGATTTTGATTGCCTTATGCAAAAAGACTAGATTCCCTTGAACTAACCACACTCCATAGATAGAATAGTTGTTGCATCAACACATGCTCTGATTGAATACAGATTGGAGGCATCAAGTCACTGATTGAGTCCCCATTTATCTTACTTGGATCGATGCCACTATTCCCTAGCTTGGGCTTATCTTAGTTTCGAGAATGGAAAGAACTTTATTGGCCATAAATCTTTAAAAAATATTACTGATATGAAGTTATACCAATAAAAAAACACTGATTTCAAGTAATGGTTTCACTGATGGAATTGGGCTTGTAGCATGTGGATGTTAACCAGTTTGAAGCCGATCTGATATGGGGATCCACAAGTTGCTTGGGAACCTTAAAATTTTCATTTGTTTCTATGGTTGGAGGATGATAAAACATCAAAGTTAGATGAGTAGTCCAAAATGTTTTAGACATATACTATTCTCAAGTCGTTTCTAAACAGAACCCAAGCCTTTTTACCACAGCAGTATGAATCCCATGTGAAATATCAAGTCTACGGTTCATAGTGTCTTTCTCTTTTATAAATACTTTTCAACAGTAATTTTTTTTGAAGATGTTAAACGAAATCAGCTGATAAACTCAAGATATCTATTCATTGCTAGTTATGCATGACTGTTGAAGGATTAGGGCCCATGAAAGAACATTGAGTAGTCTGAAGAGAAGACGACAAGTTGAAAGAAAAGATGGGCATGAAAATTTTAAGTTAAAATAGAGAAACAAAGATTCGAAAATCTATCTTCCATCTCTAGATGTATGCATATTGGGGATAAGGATTAGTTCACATTCATGAGACATTGGGAATGCTTCCTGGTGACACCACTGCGATCATCGGAGGGGGATCCTTGTTGATAGGTATTGCGACAAGGTGATCAGAAGGGAAATAATTTGAACCTTCAATTTTGACATTATAATTATTAAGTTTAGATTAAGATCATAGAATTTGAGTCATATTTTGAAATGCTTAAGCTGCCAAGTTAATTAACGCTTAAATTGATCATGTTAACAAATAGGGAGGAACGGTATACAGACAACATAACTACATAAGCAAATAACAAGCATATGCTTGTGTTCAATATCAATGGCATAAACTTACAATCATGATAATTTATGAAACAGAAAAACAACACCCATTAAATTACATCAGCACATGTACAATTTGATTAAAAACTGAAAGAGGCATATGTTTGTCCTGCACTTTCATGTAAACGTTCGCATGGTAACCGTGGAGCTGTAGCACTGCTATAATGCGAAAAACTCTCCTCTGCTTCCTGTAAACTCTTGAAGGTCCGAAAACTTGCTCCGGGATACTTATTCACCTGTAAGTAGCACTCTTTCCAGGACATATAAATGCCCGGTTGCCGTCCTGTGAAGACGACGTAAATTTTTCTCCCTGCACAATGACAAAAGATCATGAATAGCAATTCACCCCTCAGTTACAATTACATCACCACACTTCAATAAGGGAAAACAGCAGATCCAGTTTACATTAATATCACTTCATATTCATTGAAAACATATTCATATCACAAAATCTACTAACATAAAGCATCCAATAGACAGACCAAAGAACCATCACATTGGTCCAAACTGAGGACTCTCCCTTGGACTAACTGCAGAGAACAGTTTTGCTTAGAAGCATTGGATATGGGCATAGTACAAATAGGGCAGCCTTCTCACTTGGGAATTCATTTGGCTTTATGTAAAATCTCAGCCTCTTCCACGGCTTCCAAGTTCCAACTTATTTAAAAATTGCATCAGAAGGGTGTCTCCTTTATCTTTTTTTAGCACTTCTCAATTTTGGGAACACACTCACATACCATAGTCTCTATTACTAGCCGTCCAACCGAAATTAAGGGTAATTGAGGCACCCAAATCTACCTTTTTATTTTGGTAAAGTGCTGATGGGACATTCCACTCATATTTTAGATTTATGATGATGTGTATCTAATCACAAAAGCTAAAGGGAATGTAATCATTAGATCAAAGGATCCTCCTTTATCTTCTCACTTTAAGAAAACTACCAAAATCCATCTCACTAACCATGCACAAAGTTTGCATTTTTAATTTATTATTGTTGCACAACCAAATGCCAATCCCAACTAGTAGTAATTTATACAAACTATTCCCAAAAGGTTTATCACAAAATCTCAAGATCACCCAAAACCAAATACTATCAAATTCCTATACTTCGTAATTTCCATGAAATCTTCCTCTCATCTCGAAGGAGAAATGAAACCCATGAGGAAGAAGCAGAAGAAAGGGAAATTCAAAAAAAAAAAAAAAACCATGTCAGTTAAACGAAAGACAGGGATACAAATAAAATAAAAAAGGGTGGTCTATTCCATTGCTTTTCCGCAAGGCACTCTCCATTCCTTTTGGTTTGGTCTTGGTAAAGTTACATGATCAGTTGGTGCTATTGGCTCTTCACCTAAAATCACTCCTTGTTTCTGCATATACTCCCATCTGTCTTGGAGCAGATAGAGAAAGGCAATGATAGCCACCTCAGCAGAGAAGAAATAGCTCCATAACCTTACACTCCTTGAGGTCTTGGTATGATAGACATATAAACCAGTATAGATATTGATGATTCCCAGTATGGAAACTCCAGTCCCAAGTATCCAATGCGCAAAGTACCATGCACTACTTCCTCTAACCCCTCTGCAGGGAGAACAAAACGCATATCAGTGAGCTCAAAAGAATCATTAAACAACCAGACCCCAAAACAAACTATTTGACGTTCCAATCAATGGTCCTCCTTACAATTATTGGGTTTTGATGTCTGACCCATCCAACCAGGATTAGAGATTTATACTGTTTTGAACCAGATGTGGCACTTTGATTGGATGATCTGTATTGCAGAAGAATACGGTTCAGGATTTGGTCTAGCATGGATTATACCCAATTTTTTTCAGGTGGAGTCCTTTTTTTTGTTGGTTGAAAAGGGACACATTAACGTCTGGAGACTATTTGACCATTTAGAAGGTAACAAAGGTTAATACACCGGGGTATCTTTGAGATGCATGTAAAACCATTAGTCCTAATTTGCCCTGCATACGGAAGTCAATTTCATTTGTCTAATGATTCTGAGCTGATTCATCACTGGCTAATCTTCAGTTGTGGGGCCAACTTCTTATCAAGATGGACCATGGATCAAACCTCCCCTGTGAGTTGGGTGTGACCCAAATTTACCTTGATCAAAGGAATATCAACCATTGGAGAAAGTGCAGACTGTCACCCCGAGATCACAGTGTATGATTACCTTAGCATTAATAATCGGTGAGAATCCAGATTGTCACCCCATGATGGATATGACATTACAATGCCATTGTGATAATTTCAATCCAATGGTGGATATCAATCTGATCTGATTGCTATTTGGGACCAGGAGGTTTTGATCCTATACATGCTCAAAAGGACCCTAGATTCAAAACCCTATTAATGCCTTCTTCCTCCCATCGTTTTCCCCCATAAACCCCATTTACGAAAACTCTACTCCATACTTCTTCAAATCACCAACAAAGTCATAGACCTTGTGAGGGTCTGGAAGGACCTTGGAGACACTCTCATTCTCCATGCATCTCTTCACCAAAGCAATTAGCTTAGGGCACGCATCCTCTATGCTGAAATTGACATCAGTTTCATTCGTAAAGAACCAGCAGATGAATGGAACAAGCACTACATCCACATACCCTAAGCTCTTGCCACCATAAAATGGCTTATCTTCGAGCTCTCATTCCAACAATTTCAAGTAGTCGATGGACTCTTTTTTAGCTGCCTCTTGAGCTTCTCCCTTGCTCTTCCTCATCTGTGACAAACACTCATATATATATATATATATGTGTGTGTGTGTGTGTGTGTGTGTGTGTGTGTAAAAAACAGTAACATAGAGTTTTGGTTAATTTTGGGACAGAAAATCAGCAATTACAGATGATGAAGGTTGGAGAATATGCAGATTTGACGAACTAGCGACGATGTCGTCGCTAACTCTCTATATTAAGCGACGACGTCGTCGCTTGTTGAAAAAAGGCCAAAAAAAAAAAAAAAAAAATGAATATTCTGGCGAGAACACCGGTTCTGTTGCATAAAAATTATGGGTACCTCTTTTGGTTAGTGGCCATCTAGAGTCATTTTTTTGGTAATTTTCTCTAAAATAATAATTATTATTATAAATATTTTGATGACATGGGTACTTCAGAGGTCTTTGATCCAAAAAGACTAATCCCTACAGTCGCGGCCACTAAACCCATAAAAATGCACACAGGACACATAGAATTAAACTATATAAAATCGCAAGATATATAACTTAAGACTCTGCTTATTGATTGGCCTGATACTGTAGCTAGCCTAAGCCCACGTCCAAACCTATCGATTACCTAGTCTCTCTTTTTCATAAATTTTGCGGCCAGTAACTGGTGACTAGTGAGCATTTAACTAGAAGGCGTGGTTGCGGGGGCAAAACATTCATCATAGTTGTCAGTTCTATTTTGGTCGTTATTTTGTTATGGCCTCAAAGATAAAATATTTTGGTGTTTTAGAATTTTAATAAAACTTTTCGGAGTAACTTTTCGAAATAAAAAGAATTTTAAAAAAATATGTATATCTATCTAAAAAAATAGAAAAATAAAAAAATATATAAATTACGCATGTTTCTTGATATGGACATTGGGAACAAAAAAAAAAAAAAAAAAGCCAGTGAGAATTGTGTTCGCAAACTACCGGACTATAAAGAATACAATACTATAAACCTAAATGAGCCGGAGTAGACAACCGAAATGGATCTAAATAAATCGGAATGAATGGATATAGACCGAAATTCAAATCGAAAAGTTTCCAGTCCCATTCTATTTCGGTTGAAGGACTGAAACGAAATATCTTGCTTCTCATTCCTCGAAAGTGAAGTCGCTATGTAAAAACATTAATAAATAATAAATAAGAAGCCTGTTGGTAGCTTACTGTACGAGTCAAATAGGATCCTGACTTTCTTTCACACAGAAAGTAGTCTTTTTTTCCATTTTTATTTTTTTTACCCAGAGAGAGAAGAGGAGTGAGTCCCATGAGATAGCGGAAAAGAAAGTCCATGGGAAGGTGTCATATCCAGGGTTTGAATCCTTGACTGCCAAGTGAGAATTGACCTCCTTACCACTTGAGTTAGAAGCCGTTCACACAGAGTATTCAATGCTTAATATAAACCTGGAGAAGCTTGAGAGGGAAGGGAGGATATCTACACAAAATCATGTCAATGACTTTAACCCATGACCAGCCAAACAGGACCGTGCACAATCCGGATAAGTTATATAGAATATCAACATTCACCGACGAAACACAAGGCAGGTATAAAAGTTGCAGAAATAACATTTCTGACATGCAATAAAAAAAATAACAATTGCATAAAAATAAGAATTCAACCACCAAATAGCAATTTTTTAAGTTTTTAGCAAAAAAGAAAATTTAGAATAAAACAAAATTTCTGCCCAAATAATTCTCCAAGCATCTACTTTTCATCCAAAATCAACATTTTTTTTTCTCAAATAAATCTCAATATACCCACTAACATTCCAAAATCATCAAACTTTAAAAAAAAAAATCCCTTATAAAATCTATCTCATATTGAATTTGTAAAAAAAAAAAAAAAAAAAAAAAAAAAAAAAAAAAAAAAACTCTCCAAATGTATTACTACATATAAAAAGTTCTTTAGGTCCAAAATAGAAATTAAAAAAAAAAAAACCAACAAACATTGACTTCATAGAATGTTTAAAGACTCTAGTAGTAAAAAATGAGTAATACGGGTCCCTACTTGAAGAGTGTGGAGACTGCTCAAGTGCCACTTTGTTCATGAAAGAGCCATTGCCAGATTAGAACTTTTGAGAATGGTAAGGAGCGTAATATACGGCTGGAACTTTCCTGGACAAATTCAGTGGAAAACAGGAACATCTTCATAGCTGTTACTACAATCACAAAAGATACTCTCAAGGACTCAAGACACCTATCATTCTACACAGATAGCAAAACAATCAGAAATGCTCTTAATGACCCTGTAAATTCCCCTTAGAGTAAGTAATTTTATGGAAGAAAACTAGTAGTTTTGACTTCTGCCTTCAACTCCTATGTTTATGACAAATTTGATAACTCCACATCTCTTTGACGTAGAGTTACAAGACACCTAAAGAATTTTAACAATGATGGAAACTGCACAATCCCACATCTCCTTGATTTGATGATTCTAACTAAGGAAAAATGGTTCATCAATCTGTGCATTTCAATCTTTAGGCCCTTCCTGAGTTTGCTTATTTATCTCAAGCAAGATTTAGATTACTTTCACCCGAACAGCGATACATATTGGTCCTCCCAACCGAGGTTTGATGCTGATACTCTTGAACCATGCTTTTGAGATACTTCTGAAAGTTCCATCCATGGCGGGCCTCCAGCCCATGATATCAATGATTCACATTACCGATAAACCGACATCTTGATAAACCAACTCAAGATGTGTGGAGTGGAAAGCAGATCTTGAGTGAGGTAAGGGAGCCCTCAAGTGAGGGTAGTCCTCGGGTGAGATAGGACAGCCCTCAAGTGAGCGAAGGTGACTGTCCAGGCTCGTACCCTAAGCAGCCAGATAATAACACCTACAAGCAGACTGCACAGTGTGATTATGTGGTCAATCTAGAATTCTTGTGGGGCTAGCATAGATGCAGTCCTATCAGTGGAGGTACCATAGATGCATAGGTCTCTTTAAGTCATGCAAAAAATATAGCCCATCAGACCATCCAAGTCCTTTATTTAATAGCTTTAGTTTAACGTTGAGTAAAAACTTGATGAGCATCCAAGTAGGCTTTAATTCTCTAGGATCACAGTGGGATATGAGCTTGAAGGAAACAGATCACTTGTTTGAACCAATCAAGGGGTGCCACATGGGAAATGAAAAAAAAAAAAAAATCTTGGAGGAGATGAGATGTTATTGATTTGAAAACCAACCATTCCCCCCCCCCCCACCCCCCTTCCTCTCATCTGGACCAAACATGGGATCTGTTTCCAAGTTTGGAAGGAGCTGCACTGGTTAAAATAATGGGCCCAATAGAGTTGTACCGTACAAGCATTTGCTCTTTGGAGAAAATTAACCTGAGTTAAAAATGAGAAAAAAATCTGAGAAATGTTGTTTCACATAATGTACAAATCAAATGTCAGGACACGGAATTTATTGAGGTTGGTTGCTGAAAGGGCCATCCATAAATGAGAAGGAACCATCTTTCTTTGATGATTCAATACATTATAATTTTAAAGAAAAAAAACAGATTTTATGATATTTTATTTTTACTCTTTGAATTCTATTATTTATACCAAAGATCACTTGTATCATAATAATGTTGAACTTAACCTTTCAAAAAATAAATTTTTTTTGTTGGATTTCTATACACCACCATATTGAGGGGGTCGGGTTTAAACCAGGACAAGCCCAACCTACTCGTATTAGAGGCAGGTGTAGTTGTTTGGGTTTCAGGATTTTAATCCTTGGGTTCAAGGTGGATTTGATTTTCAAGGTTTTCATGAAAGTTGGGTTCAATGTGGGTATGGATTTCAATGTTTTAATCTAAGTTAGGTTTGAGACGAATTATGGTCTTGGTAGTAGTAACCTGCCCTGCCCTGCCCTACTTTCACTTATTTTTAGTAATATCGTTAGGGGTCGTTTAGCAATTTCCTATGTGATAGAAAAACTGGTCTATACATGAAACACGGTCCATTATTTGTCATTTGCACACCTCTTTTAATTAACTGTTCACCATTTTTCAAAAAACTCTCACTACTTTTCACAAATTTCTTAAAATACATGATAATAAAGATACAAGATTTGACCCTCTACCCCTTTTTTTGCAATCTAAAGAGGACAAATGGATCAAATCGTGAAAATCGAGACCACAAAAGTCAAAAACTGCAAATTTTAGGTTTTGAACTTTCTCGCAAATATCTAAAAATATGTGATAAATTTAGATATAAGATTTGGCCCCATAGCTGTTTTAGACATTTAAAAAAAGAACAACGGATGACGCCCAAATTAATAGAATTGTTGAAAGACCGAGTTCAAAGGACATGTAAACAATGCGTAAAATAAGTAGGCACATCCAATAATACATGGTTTTCCACAAGTTTCTCGAGACCCATCAAGAATAAATGTAACAAATTTAATCTTATAGTTGTTTTAAACCTTCTAAAGAGGGTGAACAATTGTGATCGTGAAAATGGATCTTATAGAGTCCCAAAAGGATCTTAACCTTTTTGAAAATATTTCAAAATCTGTGATAATCAACAACTAAAATTTGGGCCATAACCATTTTTGGCCCTTTAAAGATATATGTCGATTTGGTTCTTGATTTAGGTTCCCATAGAATTATACAAAAAAAAAAAAAAAAACACTACCACCCAAAATTCTCGCCTAGGTTAATGTAGAAGCACACAATAAATTTAACTTGGTTCTATTTCACATAATAGAATATAAGATGTGAAAAGAGAGCTGCTAATGTCACACTCCAAACTTCTCTGAACACATTCCTTCTCTTTACACACATCAAATAAGTGAAAACTGAAAACCTTCCAAAAATTCTCTCTACACACCCCATTATTCTCGAAATACCCAAAACCCTCCACGCTCATCTTCTCAGTTCACTCCCCTTCTCCCCCTCCTCTCCCTATCCATGCTGCCTCTACCTGCAACCCTCTCTCCCTCTCCCTCTCCCTCCCTCTCCCTGCCCATGTCTGTTTGGTGCCGCCGCCCACTCCCTCTCTCTCTCCCTCTTTCCCTCTCCATGTCGCTCTCCCCCTTCGGCGGTGTTGTCGGAGTGGGGCGGTGGTGGCTTGGTTGGGGTGGAGGTTGGGTGAAGGTGGGTGAGTGTAGAAAGAAATTGGGTGAGATATGAAAATATGAGTGACGTCCATTTAGGTAATTTTACAAATGGGTATATTGGTCTTAAACTTAAGGGGTGTGCTCGGAGTAGCTTGGGCCCTTGGGGTGTGGCATTAGCAGCTCTTTGTGAAAATTTCTGGCACAAAATAGACCCATTTTTCACACTATCATTCACACATTTGATGCATAAATAGATGTAAACAGGCATGCAAAGGGCCCAAGATCAATTACTTTGATTGACACAAAAAACACAAAATACTGCTCAATGAGTTAGAAGGCCTAGTGGTCAGGACCATAGTTCCTCTATCTTCCGGAGCTAGAGCCCCCACCTCCCCCCCACCACACCCCACCCCCCCTCTCCTCCTCCTCCTCCTCCTCCACGAACTGAAAGTTGAGTTCACTAATACCACCACTTAAGGTTAAGGGGTTTTATCCGACTTCTCTTTAGACCCTATGAGATTAGACTAGCCTATAAGGTTGGAAAACTCTCCCTTTGCAGGGGCATAAAAACATAATCATCGAACATTTATTAAGAGATGTAACCCACCACCATAACACGCAACATGCGTCCTCGTTCTAAACGGATGCAGTGAGAAAAAAGGTCCCACTAACTTACTTGGATAAGAACACATAATCAAACAGGCTTTCAGATCTCACTGATGCACAATAACTTGCCCACTTGAGCTTCTTCCAAGAAACCAAAGTGAAGAAGAAGAAGATCCCATTGACTTTACACTTGAAAGGAAACGAAGCGATCGATCTTCGAAGGAGAAGAAGAAGATGAGCGAAGAGGAGCAAGGAAAGAGCCGAGGACTAGGACCAGGAGTCAGTGATCCTCAGCACCACCCACAGCAGTATGGAACATTTGAAGGAACTCCAACATACCCTCAGCCCGTGATCGGATTTCCTCAGCCAGTTCCTCCACCTGGATCAGCTCCTCCTCCTCCTCCTTACTATCATGCGGAAGGCTATCAGGCCGTCCCAGGTACGGATTTCAAAGTTTGACTTTTGATTTTCACAAAGCCGAGTGGGTTCGGATGAGAATTTAGCAACTGTGGCGAGTTGGGTCACCATCCTAAGATGAGGAATTATTGGAAAAGTTTGGATTTTGAATGAGTTTTATGATTCAGACACACAGTCCCAATGCAAAACCATAACTTGCTGCGGATATGTGCCCTTTCTCAGTTCTAATGTATGTTTCTAGTCTACTTTCTGTAGACTATTAAATGATTTCACCAATTAGGGCTCTGATCTGATCAGTTATAATGTGGGTGTAGAACCATGATGTGTTGGGAATTCAAGGATGCTGTGTGTGTTATGTGGGGTGTCTCCTTGGGTTATAATTCAATTGAATTTTGTGAAATATTTACTGTCAACAAAGTTTACTGGGTGTATTGTTTTTCAACTAAAATTTGTGAAGGATTTGCTTCCAGGAGAGTGCAAAGTTCAATCCTTTGCATCTTCAAAAATTACTTGAATTCAACTGAATTGAGTTGGATAGATCTGATGCTGACTCTTCTTCTTTGCACTTCCTCCCACTTTGTTTTTAACAAAATTGTTTGACATCTTGATCTGATGAGACTTAATATACTTCTCCACCCACTTACCCATCCAGAAAAAAAAAAAAAAAAGGGGGGAGGGGTTGTGGGGTTGGGTTGGGGGGGGGGGTGGGGTTTTTGGCGGGGGTGCTGGGCTCGGGGGCTCTAACCATTCTATATGCACAGGAAATGCTTTGTAAAATTCCTTTTTGGGTTTATGAAAAGATTGAGTACAGGGCTATTCAAAAGAAGAGGTTGAGTTTATGCTCTCTTTTCTTTCCTTTACTGAAATTTGTTAAGAGGTAGATTTAAATTATCTTGGGTAGTCTGTCTTCTAATGAAGTAGTGGGAAGTATTGACAATTAACCTTAAGTTAGCCAGTGACATGTTAAAAATACCGGCCTTGTTATTATTTATTTTGATTTTTATTGCATTGTTTCTATTTTATTTTAGTTGTTTGCATTAACTGAGTATTTTAACGAAAATACATGTATTTTCGCAAGGGATGCATACATACTTATACATATATGTTTTTATGTCACCAATGTGTTCCTATTTATTTATTTAGTGATTTTACTAAATTATTTTTGCTTAAACAATATTTATCTTGATGTACATCATAACATCATCATTATTTTACTGATTATTATCAAAGCAATAATTCTAAACATAAATTGACTAAAATGCTAAATAAATGGCATTTCTGGGGTTAGGGTACTTACATCCTACCCTACTTGAAATTTGATCCTCCAAATTTGCCTTAGGTAGAAACTGAGACATTACACACTTTGCATTGAGAAAAGCTCATTTCCACTTCTGCAAAAAATAGGTGGGATGTGGGAGGTTAGTTGGCAAGTTTTTCTTTCTTTACTTCCCTTTCCCTCCCCCATTTCCCTTTACCATCCCAGCTACCTCTCTCTCCCAGCACTATGTCCCACCTTCTCCCTTCACTCTCTCCCTCTGTCCCTCTCTCCTAAAGTAGTCATTCCACCCTCCCTTTGTCTCTCTCCACCCTCACTTCCTCTCTCTCCTAAAGCAGATGTCCTTGCCTACCTTCACTCCAAACCACCCCCCCACCCCAATGCAAAGTGGGTTGAGGCTTGCTTCCTTAGAAAGAATAATGACTTCTACTTTGTAAAAAGCACTTTTAAAAGAAAAGGTAGCTTTTAAGGGCCCTTGGTGGTTTCAAAAGCCAAATAGCACTGCTTTTAAAGGTCAAAAGCCCTCAAAAGCTAGTTTGGCTATCAATATGTTAAGAGTACTTTTAGAAAGTAAATGTCAAATCAATCTTTTGAGGAAGCAAACCTCGGCCCACTTCACGTTGAAAAAAATCTCATTTCCACTTTTGTAGAAAAAGCATGCAGTATGTAAGAAGCAGAAATTTTTCTCACTCTTTTATTTTTTCAGCTCTCTCCCCCATTTTCCCTCTGCCATCCCAACTAAAAAATCTCTCTCTGAGCACCATCCCTCCCTTCACTCTCTCTTTCAAAGCAGCCAACAACAACAAACACACACCCCCCCCACCCCCCCCCCCCCCCCCCCCCCCCCCCCCCCCATCTCCTAGAGAGAGAAAAGCAAGACGGTAAAGGGAAAAAAATGGAGAGAGCAAAACATAGAAAGGGGGAAGGGAAAGGGAAATGGGGTGGTAAAAAAAAAAAAAAAGGCATATACTTTTCACCGTTCTTCCCACATGCTTCCCGCAAAAGTGAAAATAAACTTTTTGTAGAGAAGTGGGTGTCGAGTGTTGCTTCCCTACAAAGTGAATTTTGACCTTTAGTTTATAAAAAACACTTTTGAAATCAAAAATAGCTTTTAAAGGCTTTTTAAAAAAGCCAAAAGTCCAAAAACATTGCTTTTAAGGGCCAAAAGCTCAAAAATCTAATAACCAAATTAGCTTTTGAGGGTTGTTTGGTTCAACTTCTTATAAGCCAAAAATGCCTTTCTAAAAGTAGCTTTCAAAAGGCTCCTTTTCAGCAGCTTTTAGAAGAAAATATTGTTTGATTAGCTCAACTTTCACATTTACTCTTTTTTATTAGCTCAAAAAGCATCCAATGTTGTTTGAAAAAACCAGCTTTTAGCATATAATAATCAAATAATATATTTAAATCTTATAAAGAAATAATTATAAAATATTCACCCGTTGTAAACACATTGTATCCTAGATGTGACATTTTATGTGGGCCCAAAACTAAAACCACTCGATAATAAGCCCACATGAAGAAATCTTTCTGTCTACCTTCCACACATCAGATATCATAATGACAGGTATGCCACATTGCCACCATTACGACTTTTATCCTACATAAAAGACTTGTGCCAACAAACACCTTATACAAGTAGAACTCCAAAAGATGAGTTTGCAAATACCCTATTGAGAAAATGTCAATTGCCCAGATGATTTAAGCATTAAATTATTTTCATTTGTGATAAAGACTCACAAATACTGACATGCAGATGAGTTTCCCCAAAGCAAATATTGATAAAAATCTGAATCTTTTAGGCCAGTCTTATAAATTAGTGAACCCATCATTAATGTGACAACATGTGTGTTAGCACGATCCAAATATTTCAAGCGTTTTTAATGTGATCTATCTGACACTTAACCTAACTTAAGAACCGAAATTTGGTCAAGCTTTACTCAGATTTAAAGTGTTTCCCCAGATATGATTTAAAATGTTGGCATTAGAGCCCCTTATTTTCCAAACTGGTATGCAAGATTAGCAATTTGACATCTTAATCATGCTGTTAGAGAATTCAAAATTCTCTGAATTCTAGTAAACAAGCAGGCCTAGAGATTTCAGAATTCTCTGAATTCCAATAAACAAAGAGGCCTTACTATTATTCAAAATTCTTTTGAATTCCAGCCAACAAAAAAATACCTTCTAGAGTTCAGAATTCTCAGAATTTCGGCAAACAACAGGCCCTTGGGTCTATTTCTTCAACAGAGCATCTGCCATCCAATTCCCTGATACCACATCACATTAGGTGCTCTCATAAAATATGCGGCAAGCACTCTTTCCCATACCACAACTCATATACAAATGCTTCTGAGGATTCCTCACATCGACATTATTAGAGGGAAGTTGCAGTATTTTTGGCAGAAAGGGCGGGAGAGAGGAGTAAGGAGAGTAAGAAGAGGGTGGAACGGCAGAAGGGAAATGGGAGAGAGAAGAAAAAGGTACCAGAAGAGGAAACAAAGGAGAAAAGGAAAACATATCTTCCATCACGCTTCTGACCTTTTTCCCGGGGCTTTTCGCAAATGTTGAAATTTCCTTTTCTAACACAAAATCGTTGGAGGCCTGCTTTTCCAAAATGCAAATGTCACCTTTACTTTTCAAAAAGTGCTTTTAGTAGTCTAATAACGAAACCACCTTTTAAGGACTTTGGGGCTTTTCAAAAGTCAAAAGCCTAAGAAATATTCTAAAAAGCCCAACCAAACACAAATTTAAAGCAGTGTTGTTCAAGCTTTTGGCTTTTGAAAAGCCCAAAAGCCCTTAAAAGCTAGTTTGGTTATTACATTTTAAAAAGTGCTTTTAAAAAAAAAAGCAAAGCTAGAATCCTCTTTTCTGGGGAAGCAAGCTTGACTCCGTGTTGAAAATATCCTCTTTGTGAAAAGCAAGCAGGAAGTGTGGCAAGAAGAGGGTGTTTTTCTCTTTCGTTCCTTCCCTTTTTTTCCATTTCTATCACTCATTTTTCCTGTACTCTCTCTCAAGGGATTCATATGAGCAAAAATAGCCATAGCTAAGAGATTAATATTAGTATTTTTTTAACTTTCTTTCTTTTATTTTTTGTTAGTATTTCTATTTTCAAAAGGTTATATAGTGATTAATGAAACCTCTTAAGAAATTTTACGATTTTGGGGAAGTTGTAGATATTAATAAGGAACAAACATGTGAATAGAGCACTCAATTGTACGTATGAGATTTTGTCTTTCAATTTTTTTTAATATGTTTTCTGTGTATTTTTTTAATTATGAAGCAACGTTGTACCTTAAGAGAAATCCTAACTATGTATGGTTGAGTATATAAATTTTATTTTTATTTTTTTTATTTAAAGAGAATGAAAAAATAATACAACTTTCTTATTTTTCCTTAGTAATGTTGATATCTTAGACATATCTAATGATTTACATATATCATTCATGTTATAATAGTATATGTCATGGCTTTCTTCATGTGATTGTATCCTAGCCTTATTTTATCATTGTAGTTATGTTGACATAGATGGATTATAAATACCTTCTTTTTCTTTTTTATTAATTTTTCATTTTTCTAAGAAAAATTTTAAAAAATCCTATGATTCACCAAACGATTCGATTCACCCCCTTTTAACAATTTGCAAAACAATTTCGATTTTCAAAACAATGATAAAGGCAAACAACCTCATCACTAAAAAAAAAAAGCACAGTTACTCGAAGTATCCTATAAGGCATTGCTAACTCCAAGTCATTTTGTGATGTAGCCCTGGATCCGCAAAAGGGAAGTAGCATGGTTCAAAATAAAGGCCCGCTAGCTGCATTATCAGCCGTAGCGGTTGTGACCGCTATGCTAATTTTAAAATAGCGGCACTACGGTTTAAAACCTAGTAAAGCCAACCAGTTTTAATACTATTTTTCCTATTACTTCTCCTCAATAGCCTTTCCTAAAAGTTATCTATACCCTTATATGTGGATCCAAATCACTAAAAAAACACAAGATTGACTACTACACAAGATCTGAATTCTTTTGACCACTTAAAAAATTTACGCCGCTACATATCGCCACAACCGTTGCGTATCGCCCGTTATGTAGCGTTTTGACCATTAGCCACTACACATGCCGTAACTGCCATTTTGATCATTGGGAAGTATACCAAATTCCACAAAGGTTTTGGGAAAATCCACACGAAAGGATTCAATGATAGGACCAAACTCCCAAGAGGCTCAGCCGATTTCCCAAGGAATTCAATTCACAAGTATTCTCAATCTCAACCTAGAGAAAAAACTCACAACACGAGAAAAGCCCATAACATAACAATATTACTGAATAATCATGAACATATCTCTCTCAAGGAGGGACTACATATTTATAGGAAGGGCTGGACATCCCCTTCCATAATTGGACTCTATATTTATAAAGAAATATTAGACCACGTTTATATGACAAGAAACAAACTCCAAAGTCATTGTATGAAAATTAAACCGAGTGTGAGCAAGTCGGTCTATGCATAACTCTCCACTTCATGTGTTTGGATAAGCTAAGAAAAAGCATAAAACAAGTCACCCTATAACTCAGTTTCCCCAAAATTAGGGAACTCCACTAGAAACATTCACTCTCTTCCATTCGGCTCTAATTTATCTCGTTAAGCTACAAGTATCTGTCTTCTCCATACAAAAGCACTACTTTCTCTCTCTCAACTCAAACTGTGGATTCAGACCGTCGATCCTATTGGCTCTTGTGACCTGTCCCTCTTCCATAATCCCTCTCTACAGCTAATTCTCACCCATTTTGGCATGTCATCCCAACTATTGACACTTATTAAAACACGGAAACATCATAAGGAACCAAATAAAAGCACTCAATTAATTGCAACCACGGTTACGAGTTACAATTAATTTAATTTACAGGTAATTAGAGCTTGAGACCAACAATGGTCGATAAACATCTAGTCATTTACCAGATCCTCAATGACGAGCCCGCCCCAACATATAGATTGCCTTTCACACGACCTTGGAATCCTCAGATCATCCAAAAGAGATAGACCCAGTAAAAATCCAAGGGCAAAGACAAACACCCAGATCGTACACCACCAGAATACCTTTTCCACACACTCCCTCCCTTCTCACAGTCTCACAAACTATGAAGTTCGTACACCAGAGAGGCATAGAAATAAAAAATAGCTATCCAAATCTAATCCCAAAAAAATGTAATCTGCAAAGAGGACGAATCCAAAACCCGCAAATAAAAAAAAAAATGATGTTTTCAACATCACAATCGTCAGGGAAGGAAAAAAAAAAAAACAGACTTTGGAAGTGTTGGACGCCCAAACACCTCGCAATCTTAAGATATCGAGGGTTTTGTGGTCATCGAAAAAGCAAATGACGAAATGGAGAGAGAGAGAGCTAGGGTTTCACCTTTCCTGATCGCTTGAGATGAGTAGAGTACGCTTTCTGTCAGCAACTTGCAACAGAATCATTTTAGTCTCTCAACTACTGTGTTTTTTCTGCTTTCAATTTCTCCAGCTGTTTTTTGAGATAGGCTTGCCTTAACTTCTCCCTGTGGGCAGAAGCTTGTGCTTGCCTTCGTAATTTGAGAGCAGATGTCTTTTCCCTTGCTTCATTGGCCTCTTCATGAACTTCCCTGAGAAGAGAGAAAACATGATAAATACCAGATTGGAATTAAGGAGCATGATTTACATCACATCCTTGTAGTGTTTTTCATCAAGGTGTTAACATAATCAGATACAGCATGGATTCTGTATGACTGCTGCACTCATAGTTGAAACATCAAAGATGGTACAAAGTGTATTTTCTCCCATATGGAAAATGGTGACACAGGTGCAATAGTTCTTTCATAAGAAAAACCTAAAATCCTAGGAGCCATGACCCCAGAAGGGAATATAGAGGTTGTGGAAAATCTATGACATGGTTACGACAAGGCTTTGCTGTTAATGATTACTTTCTGAAATTTATGGCATAGACGAATACAGGTATCTCATCTAATACCCTTTAATAATGTGAGAAAAAACTGATGAGAATCTCAAGCAAAGAATATGCCATAGAAATGATGATTTACAGAAATCTAGGACATGGGAAACCAGAGGGAGAAGCAGGCACATTCAGACAGCCAAAGGCATAATAATAGTAAACTGGGAGATATAGATTAGTGGATAGGGTCTGAAACGATATGAATGCTAGAGATGGGGACTGAGCTGGGGTTTACATTACATGGGGATGGAGAATCGTCAATGGGGATTGAAACAATCTCCATTACAATTTATTAAAATCAAAGAGATAAAGCTTAATCGGATCATACCTCACAAAGCGTTTATGTTCATCATTGTTCACAGACACTGAAAGGCCTGTCCGGCCAGGCCCCACTGGTTTTGCATTAAGCTGCACAAAATCAGGGTCCTCATCTTCTTTTTCCAAAGGCATTCCAGGAGACATATCACGGTTGCCTTCTGGCTGCTCAGTCTCATCCTGCCCAACGCTCTTCCGGAAAAAATCCACAGAGTATTTTTCCTTATCTTCCTCATCGGGGAGCTCTCCTCTCACCAATTTGTCATATAACTCGGCCTTTCTCTCTAAAGCTGCGTAGCTAGCTGCACCATCCTTCACTGCTTTCAGCTCAAGCTTGTCCCTGCATTGTCAGCAAGGTTAACTGTCAGATGACTTACCCCCAATTTAGATCTTAAAGCTACATCATAATTCAGTTACATGACAAAAATGAATATATTTTCTGGCCCACTATCAAAACTATAGAATTGGAAGGTTGACAAGAGCCAGAAATGAAAGGAAAAGGCCAGAAATGGAAGGAACCATGTGCCTATTGGTTATCTGCATTTTATTTATTTATTTGTAGGCAAGTACTCACACGCACTCCCCCAAGTCCCTCACCATCAGCGCTACAGCCAGGGATTGATCCCCTGGTTGTTTCCGTGGAAGAGAGGTGCCTCACCAACTTAGCTACAATTGGATTGTCTGTATTGTCTTCATATATAGTTTGCTATTGATACTTTCCTTTCCACCAATCAGCATAATTTCTGGAATGTTTTCGGTATCATTGCCAATTGAATCTTTCTCCATCCTCTTATAAATAAAGAGGCAGCCAATCAACATAGATGACCGAAGCATACAGAAAGTTGACTTAGAGCTATGGTATACTTAGTTCCAAGCATTGGGTCAGGTCAGTCTAATTTACTGAGCGAGATTGATGTGTCGTGGTTCAAGCTGATAGCTGTTTAAGCTATCAAATGCCACTTCCAAATTAGAAGAAAAGGTTTCATGATTGAAATAGTGCCTTTTTTTTTTAAAGATATATATTTTAGCATAAATAAAACATTTTTTTCTCCACCTTTCTTGTCCAGTTTCTAAGCTTCATCATTTTCTTCCTTTCTTCTCCATCTTCTTCAATGTGTTTCACCATGTGGATTATTCATGTAACTTCTAAATTCACACCATGCAGAGATACCCATAGATTTCAACTCTAATTGAGTTGACAAAGTGTGTATGGTGGATTAGACACTCTAAAGGAACAGATGTTTAATTGTCCCATCAAGTATTTGGGGCAGCCTGGAAAACCAAAACCACATTGTGCAGTTGTTTCTTCAACATTATTACTGTCTTTTATAGCCAGAAACAAATAACATGTGCAGATAGGGCTGTAAAAGCATCCTGCTTGCATCTTTCTTTGGGCATCCAGAAGCATTCAGAAGTACATTTTCCACGTTAATATAATTCTCAATAATTAATGCGAAGGTTTTTCCTCTACCTTTATCTCAAATTTACCAAATTTCTATTGGCACAATGTTAAAAACTCTTTTTCGTCCCTCCCTCCCTCCCTCCCTCTTCAAAAACCTCCAATGCAAGTGAAACCGGAGCTGTTTGCAGTACTACTTGAAAAAGGAATCTGCCAGAGTTTGCATTTCATGACCTGCTGCCCCTAGTTAGAAATGTTAAAATTGGCCCCTTTTCTTGAGCCTCTACTAGAGTCAGACAAGAAGATAACCTCCCAATACATTTTTATGTTCCTTAGTGACCCTTTGATCCCACCCAAATTCTGGAACGAGACTGAAAGACATACATAATCTGAATCTATCAACAGCACCTCACAAACACTATAAAATACATTTATATATCCAAAGCCCTAGATGTATGAAGATGTGCAATGTTAAAGACCATAGTTTGATATGACATTTTCCAATTCCAGCCATCCATGAATTGAATTTTACCCACCATCCAAATCGAATTAGTATCAAAACATCAACTTTTTTTCAGTGCTAACACATTCAACTCCAAATTCCTCAAACAACACAAACACAAACAATACCTGTGAGCGCGGGTATCTACGCCGGCATTCTTCTGGGCGAAGACGTCGTGGGGCACGATCTTCTTCTTAGCGCGATGGAATTCGACATCGGGAGTCAAGTCCTTGGCCTTCTTGGCCTCTTATTGGGTCTTGTAGAGCTGCGCTTTCAGCTCTAGGATCGACGATGCGCCTACGCCTTCGATTGCTTTGTGTTTCTTGGGCATGATTGATGACTCTGTTAGCCATCCCAACGATTCCACCCTCTTCTTCTTCGTCTCCTCTTCCATCATCTTCGATTTCTCTGTAAGAGATTCTTGTTTGAGAATTTAGGGTTTTGTTCTTCTTTTCCTCTTTAGGGATGATTTCTAGGGCAAGAGATGAATTGGTTTGGGGGATTTTGAGCATGACTTGTGAGGGAAGAGCCGGAGAGGGAGATATAAAAGAAAACCGACGACTCGGCCCAACTCAGACTCGAAAAGGTACTGGGTAGAGTCAACTCGAAGACTCGCCGATAGACCAGGGAAAAACAAAATCATCAATGGCTTGGGTAGGGTTTATCCAGCTTCCATTATCATGCAGGGATGAATATGGATTCCCAAGTATCTTATACCTGATGGACCTAGCCCAGTAAAATTGGGTTTAAGTGGTGTAGGATTTCGACTCATTTATTGTTTGAGTCCATAGGTGGAATTTATAAGGTGGACCTAGTATCCCGGTATCTCGGTATGGAAAAATATTCACCGTCGCACTTGAACACGTACACGGTCCTGATCGATGGGAGCAAAGTTATTGTTGGTAATAATATGTTCATCATCATCAAAGTCTCGTCCCAACTATTTTAGGTTCGGATACATGAATTTTGACCCCTTTAGCATGAAATGCCCAAGCCTGGCCCATCTAGTTATTGGGCTAAATAATTAAGCCTATATCCAACAACCCACAAGAGTAGAATCACAGTCCATATTCAGCTCAGTGAGGAATGGGTTCAGGCTGGGGCTGGGCTAGCCTGCCCCATAAACTCTAGCCTTTTAGTGGACACAAAAACTTTATGAAGATGTAGAAGATCCGGATCCTTGTCATGCACAGAGGGGCCTGATCGTGTAATGTGAGGCTCTCATTTTTTTAAACCACACAGGAAATAGGACCAACTGTGTATGTTTATGTGGTTGTGGTGTTACATGTGTGAGAAAGAACTAATAATTCAACAAACATGTGGAAATTTCTTGCGTTTTAAGAGAGAAATCAATGGCTTTGAATCTTGCTGTTGCTTCCACTTCTCTCCCAAGTACTTCTCTTCGAACTCTGATCTTTGTTTCTAAAAATCGCATAGGTGCCCTCTGTAACAAGCCCACAAGCATAGAAAAGCAGCTTTCTCCTTGCAGAGCTGCTCAATCAGAAGGTATTACAGAGGACCCTGGCGTTACAGGTACTTTTTCTCCCCCCTCAAGTTTCTTCTTGTAGATAGCTGAGAAAACTAAAAAATTATAGATTAACATGACCCATGAATTTTCATGAAACTGTAAGCTAGTCCTTGAGTGAAACATGTATTAGATGTATAAGGCCAAGGAAATTCAGTGGTGCAGTTTTTCTTTTGATTGGTAGGTTGACTTTAAAAAAAAAACATGGAATCTTCTAGTTGCAAAAAATTCTTGGGTGCATGTTGTTTTCTTCTATAAATTATGAAAAATCACTCATTTTTGGTGATTAAGGAATAATGAAACTCTAGAGCCTACATTTTCATGGAAACTTCACCATATTTTATTAGGAGAAGAAGTCCCAACTTATACATAAGAAACAAGACTAAGATAAAGAGTTCATAATCAAACTAACCCTATTTGAAATCTAAATTCAAACAATCTCTCTAACAACCTAGTCCCTGTGACACCCTCCTGAAATCACATAGTCCTTTCATGGAAGGATCAGTTAATATAAAAAAAATTATCTTGCAGAATCATCATCTTTAGATCAACTTACGGTCCTTGCAATTTGTTTGTATGGTGGGATTTCTCTATAAATTTGTTCCTTGGATTAAAATCTTAACAGGTGTTTTGCCTTCTTGAATTTCTCAATCTTCAAACCCTTCCAATTATTTAGCTACTCAGAAATACTTTTATGTATATTCCCATGGAGCTACACCATTATAACTAATTTCATCATAATATGGTGGTTATTTGAAAATGAAATGCTTCAAGTGATGGTTTGTTTCTCCACAGGGTCTTCCACACGTGCCCAGTTGGACCTCTTGGAACAACTGACGTCCACCAGTACTTCTGATCGCGGTGAATCTCTCTCTTTTCTTGAATAATGTCTTCTGTCTTCCTGAATTCTCAACTGTTATTTACAGCCACTTTCTTATAATACAACTTCAGTTTACTTCATGACCAGGTTATGAGAGTGATGGGAGCTCCCCAAGGCCTACCATACGCGATCAACTTTCTCAATTGTCTGGAGACACATATGGAGAGTTTAGCCTTCCATTGGGTAAAAAGCTGAAAGCCAGCATGAATAACTTAACCATTTCACAGAAAAGAAACATTAAAAGACAGGCCTACTTGGACGAAGTGTCTCAGAGGAACGATAGTGTTTTCTTTGCGACAATTGGAGCATTTGTAATTCTTCCCCCACTTATCATATTAGCTGTGGCTGTCTTAACTGGTTATGTACAGCTTCTTCCATGAGTGTAAATCAATGGTAAAAGTCTTCTTCTATTAGTCTAAATCAGGCACCATATTTCTTGCATCATGAGTACATTTTTCCTTCCATATGTTACCACACAGGCTATGGGCAAATTGTATAGATGAATCCTCTTGGGGTGGGATCTATCACTGTTTAGAAATGAGTTCTTGTAACTTCAATTCACAATCCAGATGGATCCGGATTCCTTTAGAAGATATTTTAATTTCGTCACTGCTGTTGCTTCATCTACATCTTACAACATCCCTGGAGCTGTGAAAATGTTTAGGCAGTGTTGCACAAGCAGCAGAATTCTCTTTACATCATACAAAACTTCTGCTACTCTTCGGCAAGCACTTGGATCTCCATTATCCTTAATGCTAGAGGAGTTCCAGCCTTAACTCTCCCATGTACCTGCAAGCTGAAAGGTCGCTGGCATGTGTCTGTCCCTTACCTTTTGCATTTAGTGACATTGTACCAAAACCTTGTTTCCTATTTTATTATATGCTTACCTTGTGATCAATGTGCTATATCATATTGCATGCCATAAGATATCTGTTCTGCATCAATTGTATTTGCCGGTTACTAAGCCGACGTCTGCTTCAAAAGCTCATTTTATAGTCGATTGAAAATAATAGGCCTCATAAGATCTCCTTTCTGGGCAGGAGCCTTTAATAGAGTGGACCACATGAGAAATTGCTATGGCCGGTTATATTTAATGCCCTCTAAGTGTCTGTGAGATGACCGCAATTTGTGTATGTATCAGACAGTGTGCTCCAATGAAAGCATTTGATTTGTTTGCCAATCTCATTGCCAAAATTGAACTAATTGACCCTTCTCCATTGCAAAACCCTTGGGAACCGTTGCAAATGTTGAGTTGATAGGAAATGCATCTTCTTTTTTCAACTCACCGAACTATTTCAATGCCTCGTATCATTATCTTGTCAATATGCACTCATAATCGAATATTAGGAGATTTTCTCGAAGGCAACCGCCAGATAACACCACACCCTTTTTTATTCTATTATTTTGCCGATGATCAAAACCTTGTCAGCCCACATGTCCATGTATTTCTCTGGAATGTCTCTAGCTAGAAACGTACTCAGCGTCGTTTGCACAATAAGTATTTGAAATACAAATTGATGGAGAATTGCATGTTGCAATGCTCATAATGAACTGTTTAATAGCAATGAAAGCATGGCCTTACTTGCCTACTCTTTCTAAGGTATTGAGATTCATGGATATGGGAAAATAGAATCAACGAACCTATAAAAAAATGAAAAAAAACTAAACAACAGTAGTTCAGCTGTGTTGGTGTGGAAATTTGTTGTTCTGCAAAGTAGTTTTAGGCCTTGAATTTGTGAATCATACCTGTTGTGGACATACTTACTGATCATGGCATATTTCATGTTTGTGAGCTACATTTGCATCTCTGATGCTTTCAGAAAGTAGGTGAGCATAGCAGACTGACCTGCTCTAGAAAGTTCTGTGATCATGGCTGATTCGACCATCAGATTTCATTGGTACATTCCATCAAACAAGAAGCATGAGGTTGACTAGAAGTCAAACTTATGGTTTTCTGCCACAAGGATGAATGAAAGGTTTTACTACATTGGCATGAAGAGACTAATGCCTTCGGGATGAGACTTGATAGTTATTAGTGTTTTGAATACCTCAAAGGATTTGACATGGTCTACCTACAATAAGCATGGTGCGTTATACTTATGCATGGTTCAACTTTTCTCCTTCTCAAGTGCCAAAAGCCGGACTACAGGCAATATGGATCTTAGTCTGAGTGCAGGGAACCTGCTTTACACGTAAATAAGGATTCATGCATTTGAATAAAGTTAGTTAGCTGTAAGATGACAGTTCTTTTGTTCTTCACCCTAACCATTTTATAGATGAGCCCTGCTATTTGTCCCGGGTTCTGGACCGAACCCGGGACAAACACACCCCTTGGGGGCGTTGGATCCCAGGAGCCCTGGGATCCCTGGGATCCAACGCCCCCCAGGGGTGTGTTTGTCCCGGGTTTCGGTCCAGAACCCGGGACAAATAGACTTTCTCTTTATAGATAGGACCTCTTTTGATCCACAGAAAATCTTGATCCCAGTTCTGTGGATCCAAAGAGGTCCTATCTATTCAAAATCTTGATTTTCTAGCCACATGCCTTGAACCACATGAATTGATAATATAAGCAGTAGAGCCCTTTCATTGAATTTAAAATCTTTTGGTGTCATAGCCTTCACCAACATACAGAATATTTCTTCAAGATTCAAATGCAAGTTAAAAACCATGTTTAACTAACTGGTGGAATACTACCTTGTAAAAAAACAAACTGGCTAATGCATGACCCCTTGGAATTTCTGGTACAAGAAACATATTACCAAGAAAAGTGGAAGTACTTTCTCTTTTCTTACAATCATATACCCAGTAGAGGTGGTTTTCTTGCAAAACTGTTGCTCACTCACACTGCTCATAATTTATAAAAAAAAAAAGCT